>APFE031623078.1:39016-56920 GCA_000404065.3 Pinus taeda
GTGCGAAGGCGCCACAGAAGGCGCAGTGCAGAGACGCCACAGAGGCGCCATAGAAGGCGCAGTGCGGAGACGCCACAGAGGCGCCACAGAAGGCGCAGTGCGGAGACGCCACAGAGGCGCCAGAGGAGACGCCACAGAGGTGCCACCGAAGGCGCAGTGCTGAGGTGCCACAGAAGGCGCAGTGCAGAGGCGCCACAGGAGACGCCACAGAGGCGCCACCGAAGGCGCAGTGCGGAGGCGCCACAGAAGGCGCAGCTGCGGAGGTGCGCGGTGCCACAGAAGGCGCAGCTGCAAGATAAAATTTGAATAAGATTCCAGCATGAAACATCACAACTCCAAGCTAGCACAAAGGGCTACAAATCCAACCATAAAAGCAAGCAGCACCAAATAAAAAACGAACAGCATGAAACCGTTCATTAGCTATCTCTATCTTCTTGCAATAAGATATTTGTATTTCCTAAATTAAATCTCAAGTTAGTTTGAGATATTTTGTAATAATTTTTTGTATAAATACTTCATCATTCGAAGTATGTAGTGTGGATTCTGAGACATTTCTGTAGACTTTCTTGATCGAAGACTGTAAGTTATTGTATCATTGTTTGGACCAACAAGCTAGATTAATGAATAAAGCCAAGACATTTCATAGGATTCATGTGTAGTTCGGAGTACAGACAAGTATTTTCTCTTGTGTTGTCTTTCTTTAAAAATTTTTCCATAATATTAATGTATTTGAAATCTGAATGCTATAATATGGAATGATATCTCAAAATTTGGTTCATTGCACTCTGTTTTAACTATTATGCATTTAAATGTTTTCTGCTAATTATCTAAGTTAAGGAACTCTTGATTGCTCCTTAGTTTAGGTAGTTTCTCTCTAATCTATAGTAAAGGATCCTTAATTTCCCTTTGCTCATGATTATCCTCTATTCTTCATTTTAATCCCGGTCTGAGAATTTTTGAGTGCTCCCTCACCCTAGTTAAGATCATTTCATCCATATGACCTAAAGACCTGTACTTCACTCTGCTAGCTTGCCCTTTGAACACTCCTTTTAATGAGTTAATCCCAGTTCTATTGCCCTTCTTTGACTCCATAGCCAATGGTCCAAAGTCTTCATTCTATCCATTTGTTTTAAGGATGTAACAACCCAATATAAACATGTAATTAACCAAGAAATTTATATTAAACATACAATTATCACTAATTAACTTCAAGTTCAAAACTATGGATAACACCCTTGCCTGAGATTTCGGTTGAAGTTTGCTAACTATAACAAGGTTTTTGGGACGAATCTCCACCCAACCGTAGGCTCAATTGCGCAAGGTCTTGCTACAACTGGCCACCCCTGAACCCTGAATCAACATACTACTACCAATGAATCCTCTGTCTTAGAACACTAATCTCCCAAGAGAATGAAAGATAGAATCTTGGAATGATGGAATGGATCTCATCTTCCTCACCATCTATTAAATAGAGCCAACATTAGAAGGGGAACCACATGCACACACTCCATGTGTCAATCATGCAACTTACTGCTTTCTTGTTTTATTCTTTTGTTTTTACTTTTTGATAGTTTTATTGATTTTTACTATTTTTCTTGTTTTATTTATTTTGTTTTTACTTTTTGATAGTTTGACTGATTTTTACTTTTTTTCTTGTTTTATTTCTTTTATTTATACTTATTTAAAGCATGTAATTAATTTATTAATTTATTATTATTACTATTTTCTTCGTTTTTATTTCTTTTGTTTATATTTATTTAATTATGAAAGTCATGTTATTTATTTATTATTTTATTTATTGTTTATTATTTATTATTAAGGGACATTACATTTATTTTGTTATTTATTAGATCATGTAATAGTCCCGGCACCCTTTGCTGAACTAGTATAATTAGCAGGCATCGAAAGTTTCACAACACTTGGGAAATCCCAAGGAATCTATGTCCTTTTTCCCACTTTCGGAATCAGGCATAAGCCTCCTCGGTATGTATCCTAGTCCAAGGCTAGCCCCAAGGCTTGAGCCTGACTCAAACCTCATCTACCCCAAGGCAGACATCTAGTATAGTGCTTAATGTCACTGGCATCTCACAAGGTTGGCCCACTCCCTCCACAACTCACTAACGCACACAACCCCAGGCATCGAAGTCCTTACACCCCCACCAGACTTCGACATCCCAATACAATACTAGGCACCTAGCCTAGAACATCAGGCACTCGGCCTCCTCAAGATGGTCCCATAGCCCTTCAAGAGCTATACAAGACAAAGGAACCATTGGCATATGTAGTGTTGATTGAGTTTGTCCCCAACCCATATGGTGTTACTTATTCTCCCTCATGCGTATGGGCTCACACAGGATCATCAAATAAACCGGCCCTCTCGGCCTATTTGTGGAGACCTGCAACCAATGCATTAGTTATACCATCATAGTATCATAGAAAATAATCCACATGCCAAGTCTTGCATGTCACCATGAGAACATTCATCATTGTTAATTAGAACATTAGAATAATAACGAACTGCATGTTCCTGCATGTCATAAATTTGTATGCAACTATCACATGCTTCACCTCAGGAAATACCACCATAAGTTATAACGTCAATATATTTGCATCAAATACATATCATGACTTCACATAATAATGAACCACATGTCAATAAACCTCATATTATAGCATCATAATTCCTATGCCATGTTATGCATATGGTATGAGTATTCAACATTAAATACTTATCATCACGTAGTAAATGAATATGTCAATATACCTTGACATAATATCTTAATCATAAGGATACATTATCACTATGAGAACCACATTTGCATCATTATATCACGAATCCTCATGTAACATTATAAACCAACTGAAATCATAGTGTACAATCTAGATGTATCATAAAGTTTAAACAATAAGTAAGTAATCCTAATTAGTTCACCACACATTTTAATCAAGTAAATAAGGGAAGTCATTAAGAATAACATCTGCATCTTCCCAGGTAGTTGACCCTGGGCTATATTGGTGCCACTGGACCTTGACTTAGTCAAACTCAAGGTTCTTGAGTCGAAGACAGTTTTCTAAGTGGATACTCATGGAATCTTCTAGAAACTTCTCCTATGACAGTTGCCTCTCTGAATTCACCCAGGGATGAGTAAGAGATCCAAGAAATCTCCAAGTGGAACCAATTGCAACAAGTGGAATGACACTAATCAAAAACCCAGAGATGACTCACACCCTTGCACACATCTATAAATGGATCCCTCATCTAAGAGATCTAGAGGTTGGAATTTTGTGAATTGCAAGGAAGTGTTGATAGTTTGTATTTGAGGAAAGAGCATTGTATTGTTGGTGTGATCTTGCTATTTCATGAGGTGAAGAGGGATTGATGTTGGGAGGATAATGCTGGATCAAACAACTGGGTTATAATTCTCCCTTCTATTTAATAAAGTTTTTCAAGTTTTCTTCCATATAACTGTGCAATTGTGAATGTTATCATTTGTGAATGCTATTATATGTTCATTATATATCTGATTCTGTAATGCTTATGATATAATAGATCAAGATGCTTTGACGGTTCTTTGTTACTGTGTTTCTACAGGTACTCTCCAAGCGGGATAAGTACGGGGAGGAGTTGCAAGATCTGTCAAGGGGGAGAGAGGTCATTCAAAAGGATTAAGTGGAAGTTCCAGGTTGGTCCCATTGTCTTTGTCTTATCTATTATAGATAGAATAAATCGTAAATTGTTTTGAACTGTTATTTCTAGGGTAGCTGCCAAACCTAGAGGGCTAGTCGTTTGAAAAGACAATAGTTTTCCCAGAAACAAAATGGTAACTCCGCTGGGGAAGGAATAGATGTTTGTTTGTTGTTATTGTTTGTTTCATAAACTATAGATAGAGCCTGAAGTCGGCCAGGTAGCCTTCAAACTTATCTTGCTCTGCAATTGCATAGTAGATGAATGTTGCTTCAGTCAATCTCTAGTTTAGTTTATGAATTAAACATTTGACTTACAAGCATTCTAGATTCCCTTTTGGTGGCTCAGTAACCTCTCAAGACATTCCTTTGTACTTTTCTCTTTACTATCCATCATAGCTCAGCTTAACTCACTGAAAACAGATGTACAGCTGAGCCAAAACCCATTTCAGTTGTGCTCCCTTGCCCATCGCACTGTCTATCACTGTAACCTAGTATGCATCAGACCTCCCGACTCTGTAAACTATGATGCATCCCTGTTTATGTGAAGTCCAGTGGCGATCATTGACTGAACCTATTTCCATTCTAGAAATTGGGGGGTTTTGTCCTTGTTTTCAATTTTGTTTAGTTGTTTTTGCTGCTTATGAACAGTGCCTCATTACTGACACTTGCTTGCATCACATAGATCAGCCTCCATTGATTATGATTAGTAAATGTTTTTATGTATTTGTTCATCATTTATAATCCTTTGTCGAAAAGTTGCTTAAATCGATCTGTCGCTTTGGTACAAAAAGTGTCGTAACTGTCGTTTTGTGTCAAAAAGAGAAGTGTCGTGGATTCTTCCTTCCCTGAATAGTCGATTGAACTTTTTGTCATGTATTTGGTTTGATTTGTTGATATTCGAAGTGTCAAAAGCAATTTTTATTCAAAATTGAAAAGTGTCGTTTAGTCTTCCTTTCTATTTTGAAGAAAAAAATTGTCGAAAATGTTGCTTTGAAAGAAATATTTCAGATCTTTCCTACACTTAGTTTTCCTTTTTGGCATTTTTCACATTAAGGGGAACGAAAAACAAATACATGCATTTGCATTTGCATTTATTTTATGTGTGAAAAATAATTTAGGAAAAATGCACAAGTGTGTGCTCTTAGCTCTTTGTTTGAAAGAATTGTAATCTTCTTTCCCTAGTAGCTAGGATTTTCATTGCTCAAAATAAACAACGATTTTTTATCATTGTTTTAGGAATTTCAAATCAACATCACACAGTGAACCATTGAAAGGAAAAATTTAAACAAGATCAACTCTAAAATAAATTTCAATGAACCTAACAACGCTTTGGAACTTAATGCAACACATCTAGAGGTCTAGGCTAGAGTTCCGACATCATAAAAGCTAGTAACTATTGTTTTCATTGAAGGTTGGATGATTCCTCATCCTTGATACGACAAGTGCTAGCATGGACTTGTGCTCCCCATACCGTCGCGTATATATTGGGAGACCACAATAGGCTTATATCATGTATCCATAGGAAGTTGAGTTTGTCGCCTTATTGATCACAATGCACTGAACACAACATTCGGGAAGATTGACTGTCATACATAATTCCTTGGTAATTTATCTTTAATTTATCACCAACGTGTATATTTTAGTTTTGTGATTGGTTTGGTAATCCCTCTATCTAGATTTTCCAAAGTAGTCACTTTCATTCCTTTTCGACTCTTTAAAATAAAAGGTCCATCTAAGCACTTGTCACTTCAGGCTCATTAAAAATCAAAGGAGACTAGAGTCATCTTTAGCTTTTTCTCAACTCTTAAAAACTGAAGAAGTGAAGTTGTGTCAAAGTGTCATTAAAATTAATTGAATTCGGAATAACATCATTTTCCCCTTAATTTTGAGTTAGTCAAGTAATCTGCAATCGTGGAAGAAAGTGAATCAAAACCCTGTCGTTCGCAGAGACTAACGAGTCAACTATCTTTGACTCTGGAAATGAAGCCATTCCAGGCAAAACGGTCTCATTTAACAGAGTCCAATTCATCTAGTTTATTTGAAACTTTTGTTTCAACATCGTTAGAGACTACAATTACTCCGATAATTTCTGGTACATCTACCTTTATAGAAGAAGTTCCACAGTTACAAGAGGACATTAGAACTGATCCTAGTGTAACGGTAGACACTTCTATACCTAAAACAACGCCATATAGAGTTGATCCAGAGACTGAAGTTCACTTACCCGAACATCTAGAAGTGGAGTTTCCAAATTCAGAAGGTGTCACCCCTCCAGTATCTATCACTGCAGAATCTATACCTCCTTCGGCTCCAGAAATATTTTATAGACCTGGCGGTCTACCTCATCCACCTGGTCTGATTGCTATAGAAGAGATAGTAGAGGATCCTCCATTTAGTACCCCATTACATTTTGGGACTGGGATTCATTTGTATCCTTCTACTCCTGAGTTTGGTTCTTTTAATCATCCTTCATCGCAAGTTCTTGTTGAATCGCTAGGAAATATTTTGGATAGACTAAACATGTCTGAGCAACCATCAACATCTAGGACTATGTCATCTGATACAGCTACAGTAGAACTTCTTGCTGCCATTCCTACAATGTTTGCTGGTATACCATCTGTTCCAGCTAGTTATCAATCACTAGCAGGAGTCCACTTAAAGGCTGCTTCGGAAACATGGTCTGCTCCTATTTATTCATCCGGAGTCCCATCTGGTATTTCTTATGTTGAAACTCAGTAGATTGATCCTGCATACCAGTATCAATTTGGGCATACCAGTCTTCAAAGATCGATATATCCTTTGAACACTGGACTGCCGCCATATGGAGGGAAGTATTATTTTTCATTATTCCCTCCTGGGGAACAACCATATGAGAGTTTACAGCAAAATTCAGGTCAAAATGGAATTACGTCCAGTGGTTGGGTACCAATATTGCCACAACAACCAAGGGTTGTATATTTAATGCAACCGATCCAACCTGTGTCAAATATTCCCACTACACCTGCTATTGTGACTGTGTTGCAAGTACAAGAACTACCTGTTGTGACTCAACCTCAAGTTTCTCAGGTTACAATACAATAGCCTCTTGTCTCTATGGCTCAACCACAACCTCAGGTTAGTGCTTCCTTACCTGGAACAACTCAAGCTCAAACGGGTATTATCACTCTGCATCTTGGTCAATCTTCCAGTATTGGGCAACAGCAAATGGTCCAACAACCATGGCTGGTACAATACCAACAACCGCAACTCCAGCAAACCCAACCTCAATTTGGGCTTGGTGAATATCAAACCTACCGAGGACCTGAGCAACAAGGCTTTGTAGGTAATAGACAACCACATTTTCATAACGGTTATCAACAACCACACTATACTGGTTATGTCCAACAACCTTATCAATGTTACCAGCATCAGATACAGTATGTTGGTATGCAAAGACCTACTACTCAGGCGATTCCATCTTATCCTGGGTATGCTTCACCTAACCTGAATCAATAGTTTCCTTTTGTAGCAACTCTAGAATTACCAGATTTGAACCAGCTAACAAATGATCCAATTGCATACGCCCCTTGGTGGCCAGTGATTCCTCATGAATTTCCCTCCGATATTCCTAAATTCAATGGAAATCCAGGTGAAGATCCATCGAATCACATAATGACTTTTCATTTGTGGTGCTCATCTAACACCCTGAATGATGATTTGATTAGGCTTTGCTTTTTCAAAGAACGCTCATTGGTGTGGTAGCGAAATGGTGTATTGAATTGCCTAGAGCTTCATTTGATAACTTCAGCACCCTTGCCACTACTTTTCTAACCCACTTTCAGTTACCCATTAGGTAAAAAACGGGAACACAACTCCTTACTAACTTTAAACAGACCATGGCCACTCACATATTTGATCATATTCATGAGTGGTGACATCCTCGTCGAATGGTAAAGACGTATGTTCCTGATCCGCTTTTAGCTGAGTGGTTTATTAAGTCCCTGTTGCCATCTATCACTGAGGACATGGAGAAAGGAGGAGTTGTCTGAAAAGCAAGTCATTGCTCGTGCCCAATATTTAGACTTGATTGGTACTCAGTCTGGCACGCTCTACAACAAAATTCCTTATGCTCCTAGACTAGAATTCTCCTTTCCACCCCCTCCTAAATCAAATAGGGACTCTCACGCTGGTGATGGTGTGATCGGTGCCTCAAGCACACAAACTACAAAGGCTCCATCTGGTAAAGCTCTTGCAGTTTCTAGTCAGAATGCAAATGACAAACCTCTTGCCTTAGAGATTAGGTTGTGTCATCTGACAAGGGCAAGAATCCAAAGCAACTAGGGGGCAAGAAGAAAGGGAAAAATAATAAGAAGAAATAGGAGAATTCAACTCCTAAAAAATCTTCTGAGACCCTTACTAGGCCAAATAAACCTCCTCGTTTTCCATGTTACATATGTAACGAGGAGAATTATACGATAGATTGTCCACATCGAGCTAAGGTTGCGAAATGTTTAAAGACTTTAAGTACCTCAGCGGTGTTGACTGATTCGTTTCCAAACCCAGAAACTAATCTGGTTGCTATCAATCATGCTTCCACATCCCAAGTGCTTATGCTATCCATCTCAAAATAGCAAAATGATGTTTTGATATCGACAAGGAATAAATATTACAGGAATCTATCATCGTCAAATAGCCAAGCTATAGATCAACCTAGTAGTTAAACAACAACTTTGCCAGAAGTTGTTCTACCCATTATTCTTGAATTAACTATAAAGCCACCAAAGGGAGTCGTACATAAATCAACATTTAATCCTCATGCTCGAGATACACAGAATTATAATATAGTGGAGGATTTGGCTCAATCACCATCCGCTATGTCGACACTTGAGGTACTGCAGAATTGCCCCTCCCAAAAGCAAGCTTAGTTATCAACAATAGGTGGGATTGATCCAGTGGATTCCAATCTTGTGGCCTTTAATCATAAAGGATATACACCTCAATTACTGACCCAACTCGCTTTCCTTATACAGGTAAAAGCCCTCAATAAAACTGTTCATCGAACAATCATTGATGAGGGGCCATCTACCTGTATTATGTCAATGAGTTGCTAGAAAAATCTAGGTTCACCACCCTTGTCACTATCATCGACGACATTAAAATCATTCGATGGAAGAACATACACATTGTATGGGATTTTAAGTAACTTGCAAGTTGAACTAGGGGGAAAAACAGTAGAGATTAAAGTCGAGGTTATTGATGGAAACCTTGATTACAATATCTTACTGGGAAGGCCCTGGATTTATGCTATGGCTGCCATTGTGTCTACATATTTTAGAAATATTTCATTTCCCTTCCAAGGGGGAATTACAATCGTTGACCAACTAGCCTTTTTCCTAATAGTTCACAAACTACTGGAAGCATTCCATTGATCCATGGAAGTTCTCAATCACTTCAAAATGTTGAAGTAGGTCTCCTAAAAAACCCTTCCTTAATGGATACTTTTTCCCTCCCACCTCCATCTGGTCTTGAGGAAGTGGCCACAGTGGAAACCTATCATATGATATCTTCTACATCACCTAAGATTAAGAAGAACTCCGATGATTTTGATAGTCTAGATCACCACGAGGTGTTGCCACCAAGCCCCATATAATCTTTATAGCAATCAATTTTCTGGGCCTAGGCGGCAAACCCAAATCAGCACTCAACGAGTGTTTGGATAGATAGGTCTTTAGAGTATGGTACCTCTTCCGATCCTTGGTCTCATATACATTCTACAGACGAAGGAATCATCTAATCAATGATGATAGGAGAGATGCCATGGGTAGATTACCACCATCATTCCCACCTTCAAGATAGCAATGATGATTATTCAAGCGACCTTAATCATCCTTCAATTTTTTATTTTTATTAAATACTGTAAATATAGTGGATTCCAAGCAAAATATGTCCAACATTGAGGAAACTATCGCCATTAATATTTCGACCAAACCTAATATTGTAGAGAATATTCATGTTGGCAAATCTTGTTCTCCATCAGAACTAGAGATTTATTGCACTCTATTTCATGAATTTAGAGATGTCTTTGCATGGTCATATGAAGAAATGCTAGGCATTGACTCGAGAATTGTTGAACATGAAATCAAGATGTATCCAGATGTCAAACCAGTACGACAATGGCTTCGACCTATCCATCCAAAGAAAACCATTGCCATTAAAGCAAAAGTTGAAAATTTTTTGCATGTTGGCTTCATTTTCCCTGTTCCTCTCACTGATTGGGTATCGAATATTGTTCCTATAATGAAAAAACAAGGAACCATTAGAGTGTGCATCGATTATAGGGATGTAAATCAAGCGTGTCCAAAGGACAACTATCCTACACCCTTCATCGACTAGATAATTGTTGAGTGTTGGATGAAAAATATTTTCATTCATGGATGGATTTTCCGGATACAATCAAATCAATATCCGCCCACAGGACCAGTCGAAGACTGCATTTATATGTCCATGGGGCACATTTGCGTATCGTAAATTACCATTCGGTCTGAAGAATGTAGGGGAAACTTTTCAGAGGGCAATGAATTATGCCTTCCATGACATTAAACACATCATTCAGCCATATCTCGATGATCTACCGACTCATTCTCGAAAGCGGAATAATCATCTGCAACATTTGAGAGCCATATTCTACGTTGCCGACACTACAAGATATGACTCAATCCACATAAGTGTGTGTTTGTGTTGGTTTTGTTGGATTACTTGGTTTTGTAGCTTCTAAGGACGAAATTCGACTCGACCCTTTTAAGGTTCAAGCAATCCTTGACATGCCTCCACCTTCAAATTTTCTTCAGATTCAGAGACTCCAAGGGAAAGCTAACTTTCTAAGGAGGTTCATTCCACATTATTCTGAAATTGCTAAAGGTTATACACGTCTTTTGAGAAAAGGAGTACCCTTCCACTGGAATCAGGTTGCGCAAGATTCCTTTGATGCTTTAAAAGATTCCCTGATAAAGGCATCATTAATGTACACTCCTGACTATCAAAAATACTTTAACCTGTATCTCACTGCTACAGATACAACCATCGCCATGGTTTTAGTGCAAGAACATAATGGAACTAAACATCCTATATATTATTTAAGTTGCAATCTTAATGATACAAAAATCAAGTACTCTTATGTTGAATAGTTGGCTTTAGCAGCCGTTCAAGCAGTACAGATATTTCAACACTATGTTCTCTTTCGCAAAACTACCATTGTGTCAGATTGCAACCCTATGACCTACATTCTATCGCATCAATTACTGGGGGGAAAATATTCCAAATGGATAGCCATTTTGCAAGAGTTTGATCTAGAATTCACCAAATCCAAATCAAAGAAATCTCTTGTCTTTGTAGAGTTACTTTGTGACCTTCCCTCGTTATCCAACAATTTAACATCTAAAGCATCAATCGTGGATGAGACTCTGTTTCTGATATCGTCAATCGATCTGTGGTACAGAGATATACTGGTCTATCTCCAGACCCAAACTTTTAGGCTTAACACCTCTCGCTCTGAACAGTGGCCTACTCGACACCAAGAAAAAGTTTATCTGATCGTTGGCGATACACTTTACTGTCGTGGTGTCGATACAATTCTGCAAAGGTGCCTCATGCATGAAGAGGCCGAATTTCTTTTGAATTATTGTCATTCAGGTGCTTGTGGGGGGCATCTATCTAGTTACACTACTACACAAAAAATCTTGCAAGCTGGTTACTTTTGACACACCATATTTATAGATTACATAACTGCAGTCAAAAGTTTCCATGCTTGTAAAATTTTTGATCGCAAAACCAGATTACCACCTACACCACTGCATCCAGTAGTTGTTGTTGGCCATTCGCTAAATGGGACATTGATTTCATGACATGTAACACCACCTCGGCTAGGGGGCATGGGTATATTATAGTTACTGTCGACTATTTTACAAAATGGGCCGAGGCGATGCCTACATTAAACAACAGTGGTGAAACGACTACTCTTTTCTTTTTTAATCATGTAGTTTCTAGATTTGGTGTACCACAGGCTATAGTCACAAATCATGGGTCACATTTCCGTAATCACATGATGATCGAATTGACTGCCAAATTAGGAATGTCCCATGATAGTTCTACTCCATATTATCCGCAAGCTAACACACAAGCTTAGGTGATCAACAAAGTCCTTAAGTTCATGCTATATAGAATTATTGGAGTCCACAAATAGAATTGGAATTTCATCATGTACTCGGCTCTGTGGGCATATAAGACTTCGATGACAAATGCGACTGGATTTACACCCTTTCAGTTGGTGTATGGTCTGGAAACTGTCTTACCAATTCAGTGCAAAATCTCATCCCTCAAGCTTGCAATTGATCTGCTTCCCGAAACTTCTGAAGAAGAGGCGCGTTTCTTGGAACTAATCCATCTGGATGAAACTTGTCGTGATGCTACATTGGCTAATGAAGCACACAAGAAACACGTCAAGGTGCAATATGACAAAAATGTCAAGCCTCGTGTCTTCTTAGAAGGTGACCGGTCTTACTTTATGATCAGGATTCTGACAAATTAGGAGCAGGTAAATTCAAACCATTATGGATGGGCCCCTACATTGTTAAATGAGTATTGACAAAAGGATCCTATGAGCTGGTCAATTATGATGGGATTCCACTATCGCAGACCTAAAACGGGTTGTATCTTAAATGTTACTATGCTTGATTAAGTGTAGTAAACTCATCGTACATATGTTTTTGTTACATTTTTGTTTTCTTTTAGAGTTGTCATTTTTGTTAGGTAATCCACCTTTCACTTTGTTGCAGATGTCAGACTTTTTGGAACCATTTGTTGGGTATGCCAATGGAGCTAGTCATAGTATGCAGAACCTATCTTCTGCAGCCTGGGCCATTTTCGCTCCAAGCGACGAGTTAGTGAGTTTTAGGGGGATATGTATTGGTCGATCAACGAACAACATCGTTGAGTATAGCGCATTGATTGAACTTCTCTCTGATGCCATTTCACATGGCATACGCTAACTCATTGTCAGGCTAGATTCACAACTCATCATTCTACAACTTACTGGCATTTGTTCCATTCGAAACCCAGCTATTTATTGCATGTTCCTAAGAGTCGGGATTTTGGAAAGACAGTCTGATTCCATTCAATATCAACACATTTCTAGAAACCTAAACACATTGACTGATTCATTAGCAAACTATGTGTTAAATAGAAGTTTGCAGCATTTGTAAAGAAAGCATTTCACATCAACATTTGCATCAGGATTGCATAACTTAACCAAAATAAATATTCAAAAATCAAAATAAGGTGGCTGTTTATAGTTTTACAAAATGTTTTGTGTCCAAGAAAAAATCATTCATATAACCAAGAAACTCAAAAATGAATACAGAAGAGCATCCTAGACTATTGTTGCTGGTGATAACATGTCAGCGCCTATGCGATCATGCGCAGGCGCCTAGTCCAACGACTCGGTACACCAGTAGTATGGCGTTGTAACCTCAAAGGTAACTCATCGGTCTTGACATCCTAAATACTAAGTGTGAGGCCCTCGATCTGATCCTGCAACACTGGCAGGGTCTCTGATATGTCCAAATCCCGAAGGACGGCCCTACCAGCCTCTCCTACTGGGGCATCATTTTCCGCCCATGGGCATGTCGTTGGTTGTACTGGTCCAATATTTGCACACACATATAAGTTTGATTAGTCTTGGTAACATTAAAAAAAAACATAAAAACATTATAAAACTGATAAAAAAAGATCTGGTCAAATCATTTTACCTATAGCACTCCACTACTCGCTAACTGGTAACGCCAAATCTGGGTCGCCTCAGAAATCCATCCCAACGTATGGATACTCCACAAATACCATCTCCTAACGGTCAAACCACTTGAAAAATGCATCAGATAAGGAAACTTGTGACTGACCGGCATGTCTGGCCATAAGATCAACCCATCTCTGCATCTGTGGTTCCCTCGGTGCTAGCAATCCCAGTGAAATGTTTTGAGGCTGCATCAGTGGAATCCTCTCCAAAGCAAAAGTAGTCAATATGGAACCATAGCCAAAATTCTTGGTTCTTCCGTTCTTTACTTTGGAGAGTTGTTATTTTATGATAGGAAGTATCGCCTCGCACCAGTTGAACACCTTCGGTTCCAGGCATTACAGGGCATACTGCATGTAAGATCTGTTTGCCAAGTGTAAAGCCGTGCTCTGCTAGCCAATCTAGAAAAGGTAAATAAAATGGTCCTCAAGGGCTGATCAATGACATCATGGATATTGATCTTGCCATCTCTGCTGGGCTAAGATCCATCTCTGCAGAACTGGCGAATATAGTCTTTCATGGATTCACCTCCACGAGTGAATCCTGATAATGAAAGAGGGGCAACACGTCTCGACAACCCCGTCAGAAAGTAAATGTCCTCGACTATCAATGGAATAGATTTACCTCCAATATAGAATACCTGGTCAATCAGATCTCAAGCATTGAGAAATTACTACAACAAACTGATCTATTGCCTCATGCTAGATATGTGGAAGAACTTTAGCAAGCCACAGTTTCGTAATGCATCAACTATGCCTCGATCGTGTAAAGAAATCATGTCCTTCTCTTCATGTTCTCATTCACACCATGTGACAACCATCTTGATCCAACAAATATCTGAAATGTAGACAAAATATGAGTTAGGATCCAAATTTGAGCAAAAATAGGAAAAATTTGATGAAAATTCACTATGTAAAAATTCCCTTTTGTGCCCATCACACCCTGCCTTTGAGCAAGGTGAGATGCATACTGACTGGCCAGTGTACAGCTCAGTATGCATCGCACCTTTCGATGCAGACTAGGTGTGATGATTGGGGAATGAAATCTTCAAACCCCAGGGGCCTAGAAATGTGGAAAAACTTGCTCATAATCAAGAAAAGATGGAATGAAAATGAAGAGATCAGGGTTAGCTCCTACTTGGTCCTGACAACATGGAAAATGGTCCACCAGATCTCCCGAAATCAAATGGTGAAATTTTAGGGGGAAAACCACTCTAGAGCTCCAAAATCCCAAATTTGAAATAAATGATGAAAATGAAAGGTAAAACTAATTTTTATGTTTACTATTCACGTACTTCAAGTAAAATGTTAGTTTTAGTTCATTTTTCGTCCATATATATGATTTCTAAACAATTTGATGGAGTTTTGAGTAGCTTGAATGACTGATGAAAGAATCTGATGTGTTAGACAGTGATTTGAATATCTTCGACCACCGAACCAAGCATAGTTTGTTTATGTCAAGCTTGTAAAAACAATGAAACCAACACCGAGCATAGTTCCCCCACGGTTCAATCTCATTAAAAAATGAACCCACCTCCATTAAATAACCTGTGTGATTGTCGTTCTATCAGCCTTTTGAGCCTTGGTTATGTACCTCTCATCACCTCCATTCTTTTGGCCGATCAATACGCTTCCACTTGGTCAGCCTCTTCCCAAAAACGACCATGTTTTGAGAAGTTCCAAGCTTACCCGGAACCAGTTGCTACCCTAGACACCACTCGTTCCTCAAAATTGAGTCTCCTTTAAACCATTTTTAGACTCGTTAAATATGAAAATATTGTTGAGCACCGCCTTTCCAGCTCGTTAAAGTGATTGTAAATGTCATCCCTCTTGTATGTTTTAATCTTTTTCGAACCTGAGGGATTATCTCACGAAAACGTTCGAGCGCTTGTCTTTTTCACCTCATTAAAGTGATCGGGAAAGTCATCCCTTTTGTATTATTTTATCCTTTTTTAGACTTAAGGGATTATTTTATGAAAAAGAACTTCTAGAGTTTCCTTTTCGCCCCTTTTCAAACTCTCTAAACATGAAAAGGACCGAGTTATGCCTGTCGTTAAACTCGTTAAAACAATAGCGAGTGTCAGGCTAGGAGTAACTCCAGAAAACTGATTCGTTTATTCAATTAGCTAGCTATCTATTATATACATGAATGTGATCGTTCAGTTCATCTTCTTGATGACTGTTCACATTTAATTCCCCCAATCACTGAGGCTTAGGTGTCAACATTCCCCCCCTTAATCTGAAGGCATGTTGGTGAGTCCAAGCATCGTTCTGAATCTTTCAAGCTTTTCTCTTCCAAGCGCTTTGGTGAAGATGTCTGCAATTTTCTCATTTGTGGAACAATGACGGAGATGGATTGTTTTGGCCTCAACATGATGTCAGATCAGATGATATTTAGTATTGATGCGCTTTGTACGATCATGGAACTTTGGGTTCTTGGCCAACTTTATTGCAGAGGTGTTGTCAATCATGAATGGAGTTGATTGTACTTGTTTTACCTGCAAATCTTCAAGAATTTTTCTGAGCCACACAATTTCTTTCGTTGCTTCAGCTGCTACCACACATTCTGCTTCTATTGTGGAATCTACTGGAACTGATTGTTTGCATGATCGCCAAGAGACAGCTCATGATCCAAGACTCGTAGCATATCCTGAAGTAGATACTCTAGTTTCTTTGTCTCCATCGAAGTCTGAATCAAAGTATCCAATCAAGCTGAAGTCGTCCACCTGTGTATACTTGATTCCAAGGTCTTGAGTTCCCTTCAAGTACCTTAGAACTCTTTTTGCAGCAGACCAATGTCCCTCACAAGGCTTTTTCATAAACCTGTAGAGGATTCCAACAGCAAATGAAATGTCTGGTCTGGTAATAGTGAGGTAGATGAGACTTCCTATAAGCTGTCTATACTTTGTTGCATCCTCGAATTCCTTTCCTTCAATAGATGTGAGCTTTAAGTTTTGTTCCATTGGAGTAGAAAGAGGATTGCACTCTGTCATGCCAAATTTGTTTAACAAATCCCCAATGTATTTCTTTTGAGAAAGAAATATGGATTTTGGATGTTGGGTTACTTCAATGCCAATATAGTAATGAACATAGCCCAAATCATTCATTTCAAAACTTTTTCCTAATTCTTTCTTTATGGATGCAATATAAATTTCATTGTTCCCTTTCATTAAGATATCATCTACATATACCACAAGATATACAACTGTTTTTCCAACTTTCTTGACAAATAAAGTTGCATCATCAAGATCAAAATGATTGAATTTGAGTTTCAAAAGATGCTCAGTTAGCTTTTCATACCAGGCTCGTGGTGCTTGTTTGAGGCCATACAAGGACTTCACAAGTTTGCATACTTTATGTTCATGTCCTTTCACAGCAAATTGTTTACGCTGGGACATAAAAACATTTTCTTTTAGATCTCCATTCAAGAAGGCAGTTTTTACATCCATTTGATGGACTTTCCAACCGTTCTGAGCTGCTAGTGCAAAGAGTGTCCGGGTGGTGGCCCATTTTGCTGTGGGGGCAAAAGTTTCCTCGTAATCAACCCCTTCCTTCTATGTAAAACCTTTTGCCACAAGCCTAGATTTGTGCTTGTCAAGTGAGCCATCAGCTTTGTACTTGTTCTTGTAGACCCACTTGCAGCCAATTAGTTTGGTTCCAAATGGAGGATCAACCAGCTTCCAAGTGTCGTTCTTTATGAGGGCTTCATACTCCTTTTGCATCGCTTCTTTCCATTCATCATGAGAAGCAGCTTCTTTAAAGGAAGTTGGTTCAAAATCTGTAGACAAGTTCAATTCACAATCATAAGAAACATCCATATCAACAGGTGAATTAGAGTAATCTACATCACCTCCATTTTGTCGATTTGAATTTCTGGTTCCTTTTTTTCCAATTTCATCAGGATGAACACTTTCAACTGTCTTTGTCAGCCACTTTGGGGGACCTTTTTGAGATGGTCCAGGCTGCTCTGTTGATTGAGTTGGGAGTGAATCAAGATTGAGTCTCCCAATTCTATCATTTACATCACTTAAAGCATCATCCGTTGTTGGAGTTTCAGACGGGGGAGAATATTCTTCAGAAGAAGATTCCACATGTTGATCTAGTATAGGAATCCCTCCTTCAAGATGTGGAATCTGATTTTCAAATTCTTGAAATGATTTCATTTTTTTTTGCGAATCTATCCAAGAGATCAAGTTGCCGCTCAACAACATTGTCAGATTTGGATGATTCAAGAAAATTTACATCTCTAGATACAACAAACTTTTTATTTACTTCATCATAGAGGCGGTATGCTTTGGAGGTGTTTGAATACCCCAGGAAGATACACTTACGACTTCTAGCACCAAGTTTGTTTCTATGTTCCTTTGGTATCAAAGCATAACAGGTGGAACCAAA
>APFE031623083.1:0-22619 GCA_000404065.3 Pinus taeda
CCTCCTCCTCCTCCTCCACCACCTCCACCTCCACCTCTTCCTCCACCACCTCCATCACCAACAACACCACATCCTCCTCTTCCTGCTCCTCCTCCTCTTCTTCCTCCTCCTACACAACCTCCTCCACCTCCTCCTTAACTACCTTCGCCTTCGCTTCCTCCTCCTCCTCCTTCACCACCACCACCACCACCACCTCCTCCTCCACATCCACCACCACCACCACCTTCACCTCCACCTCCACCTCCACCTGCTAAAGAATTTAAAAAACAAGTAAAATTTCATATCATTTAATTCTCTTTATTTATAATACTTATTGATTCATTATTTATTGTGATAATTCGGATATCAATATATACATGATAAGATAACAAATAATGTGTATAAAATTTTTCAATATAAATAAGTAATTATGAGAACAATAATTTAATTAATAAAATTAAGTTTAGTTTTCTAGTTTAAATCAAATATTATTTTCAAAATTATGTGTGGCCACTCATGATTTTCAATATCAAAGTTGTAAGAGTGGTGAACATAAAAAATGAACACCTAAAAATCTACTTATAGTTTAATACACAACATTCTCATTTTTTATTTGGCAAAAAAAGTCACATATTCATATCAATATTTAAATATACAATTTAAAATGTTAAATTTATTTGTTCATTAACATTTTCAAAAATATATGATCTGAGCCAAATTCCAATTCAAATAAAAAAAGCTGAATTTATTTTCAAATACCATTAAAAAAATAAGACATCAAAGTGTATCACCCACGCAAGAAACATTTCCAATCCGTCATTTGACAAACCATGAAAGAGGTGAATGTTTGCATGAATTTCTCTGATGTCAAAGTCGTAATCTAGTTTTTCGGATGATAATTTTGGGGCTACGGGTATCTATGGTTGATGTCTGGTTAACCATAAGACAAAAATTCATTGCACAGGATTGGACAGATATACTAATCGATGACGAATCTTGATGAGAAGTGTTTAGACTTTTCGATGCGTGAACAAATATATAATAGAATACTCAACATTTCAAATATGCAAACAAAATTAACCATAAACTTTATCCATAGTTGTAAAAAAAAATTATAAACCATATTTTAAAAATTATCCATAAACTATGCAAAGAAAATTATCCATAAACTTTATCCATATCGTAAAAGAAGTTATAAACCATATTTTAAAACAAGGCTCGAAAAAGAGGCATGGCTTCAAATGTATGTGCAAACAAAATTATCCACTCGTGAATACGGCTTTTTCACAGTGTCTGCTTATCTACTACTTTACGTGAGAACTCCGTGCGTTGTATTCCCTCTTGTTTATAGGCTTTCTCTTTGAGTGTAAAATGGTGTTGAGTAGCTTTCTTGGTTTCTTTGATTGACCTCGACTTGCTTGTTCATACAAGAGCATTTTTGCTTTAGAATGGCTCGCTGGTTCCTATTTATTAAGATTAGATACTAACACTACTACCGACAAAGAAAACTATCCATAAACTTTATCCGTAGTCGTAAAAAGAGTTATAAACCATATTTCAAAACAAGGCTCGAAAAAGACGCACGGCTTCAAATGTGCAAACAAAATTATAGACCAGACTTTAAAACGAAGATCGAAGATGAAGACTCAAGAATATTAACCTAATTCGAATTGACAGAAATGGCTACTTACCTCCAGCGTCATTGGAAGTAGAGTTATGAAGTGCTAGGTGCGTTGAGAGTTGATCGAACACACAAACTTCATTTATTCAGTCTGACAAAGATACACAAATCGAACACACGATCTTCAAAAGCTCTTTCATCAGAGATACAGATCGAACACACTACCTTCGTATTCTCAGTCTGACGCTCTTTCATCAGAGATACAGATCGAACACACTACCTTCGAATGCTCAGTCTGACCGTCTCCAAACAAAGACACACGCCATTCAAAAATATTCATCTCACGCTCAATCTAGATGTAGAGTTATGAAGTTCTAGGTGCGTTGAGCCTAGATCAAACATACAATCTTCAAATATTCCGTCTGACACCCTCCCAACAAAGATACACGACCTTCAAAGATGCACAATCTTTATATATTCCATCAAAGATACGGATCGAACACAAGAGCATCATATCATATATCCACTGTGACGCTTTCCCAACAAAGATGCAGAGGAAACAACATTGACTTTACTAATCAAAACACTATCAGCGAACAATTTGGGCATGCCCATTGTTTCCGTCATCAAGAAAATAAAGAAAATCATAGCATATTGGCAGGGAAAGATTGCTATTGTGAAATCCGTCTGTAACGATGAGGAAACGGCTATTAAAGAAACGACTCGAATTCAAAACGGCTATTAAAGAAACGGCTCGAATTCAAGAAGACGAAAAAAGTTACCCAAATAGAAAGTAAAATGTTATTTTTAGTGACAGCTTGGAAAAGAAAAAAGTACTGTAAATTTAAAGAGCAGTCCACCAAAAAAGCAAACCGTTATATAAAAAAAATATGAACCAAAATAATTAACCGTTAAATTTTAAAGAAAGGTAAAGTAAAAGATTAAAAGTTAAATTTAAAAAGATTGTTAATTGCTTCCTTGGGGTGTTTCATGAGATGCAAATAGATAGGCCTCGCGCCTATCATCCTTTGTGAGTTTTGTGCTCACCCACTTCACCTTGATACCATTTTCAGTGTAATGTCACTTATCCATTGCGTCTAGAGGTAAAAAATTGGCAATTTCAAAGTGACAAAGACCAAACAGTTGATATCATTTTTAGTCTAATCTCACTTCATTGCGTTTAGAGGTAAAAAAAGAAATTGGGCAATTTCAAAGTAAGAAAGACTAAACTGTTGATGGCAAAGTAAAAAATTAAAAGTTAAATTTTAAAATAACATTTAATTTTTTTAAGTAAAAAATGACAATTTCAAAGTTAGGAATACCCTCTATTTAATTTCTTTTGTAGTAAAAAAGGCAATTTCAAAGTTAAAAAAGTAATAGTGATATTTAAAACGAAATGTGTAAATTGGTTTCTTCAAAGTGCACCTAATATGCACAAAGTTAATTCTTAAATCTGAAATGTCAATCTTTATCTCAGTGACTCACACTATCCTACTTGGTTTGAATTCACACAATTACCAAATTGAGTGAAAGTAATTATACATAATTTTTTTTGCTAAATAATAAAATTGTCAAAATAAAATATCATGATAAGTTGTTAAATAAGAAAAAAAATTATTAAAATCATATGGCTTAATAACATTTTTCACTAATAAAATAACTTTTTTAACTAATACATAAAATCATATAGATTAATAATCATCTTGATTAAAGTCATGGATTAACAATGCTCTTCATTAGTAATTAAGAAATAATTAATTTATAGTTTTTTCTAAATACTTTAAGGTTGGAAATTTTGAATGATAAATATATAAATAAGATATTTTTTTGAAAGTTTGAGAGAACCTATTTTTTTCAATATTTCTAAGAGCCTTGCAATACTCTAGGAGTATCAAAAACCTAGCTACTAAATCACCTAGGGTTTTTTTAAGTACAACCAATTAGTTATTGGATTAAAACAATGAGGGAAATTATAAGGAAACACACATTGAGTTTACCAAAAATATTTTGATCTATAAAAATATATATTAATATATGTATCTATAAATTCACTAATTATAATGAATTTATTATTATCTATTTCTATTATTGGACTATATATTAACCCCCACAAAAGTGTTCCCCTTATTTAATATAAACTTTGACCACTCTGACCACTATAATGTCTAATACAATATGTGCGTGTCTAATACAATATGTGCCCCTTAACAAAAAACCATAATGAATGGCAAAACACTAATATGACCCATGGCCACTAGTTTACTGTGATCACTCATACTCTTAGATAATTACAAACCCTTCCATTATACAACCTCTAACAACTATTAATATAAAAAAACAATGACACTTGAAAATTCTTAAGGGACTAACTCTAACACTAATTAAACCATAGTGCACTATGATATTTAGAACACAATGAATTCTAGAAACTATGACCCCTAGTACACTTTATGATCATGACATTGTAATTCTTGAAATTTTACAAGACACATTAGTATTAATATCTAACACATTAACTATAACATTAAAACTATAACTTTTATGTACCTAAAGTGGCATAACACTCATAAAGTTGAATGAAGTGTAACTCCAAATTGAATTCCATAAGAAAGGAATATAATAATTGTTGTGTATTTTGGAGCTTATATTTTGATCATCGATATTGACCCAAAAATCACTTTTGTGAACCAACATATGGTAATGGTTTGGATTATCAATATTGACCCAAAACACACTTTTGAAGAGTCAACGTATGGTAATGATCTTGATGAGTACTCGCATTTCACCCATTAGATGATACAATGACGGTGTATATTTTGTAGATCAATTAAGCTCTTAATGTTGGTGTCCAAAGTTCATTTCAACTATTATTCCTTCCATCAATTAATATTATTCAAGTATAGATATGTTTGTTTCTATATTTAGTTATATGTATTTCAAAATTATAAAAATTCTAATTTTCTAATTTGTGTTTATATTACTATGTTAAATATACGTATTGTGAAATTAATTTTTTGATATCTCAATTATCCTTTTCTTATTTCTAAATATTTCTTTATGAGGAGGAGTCATTTTGCATGTGTATGGAGAGTCTCCAACATTAAACTCACTATTCTGCAATAAATTGGTCAAATGATCATGGCGGGAAAAATATACAACTAGGAAAAGATTGGTGACATGCTGAATATGAAGCGATATGAATGTGAAAATTCTAATAAGTCCATTTGGTTCCCCTCTTTCCTAATTTGGCTAGACATGAGACAAGCTTCACTAGTTAGCCCTTTGGAAAACTTTAAGAATCTTCCAATAGATAGAGAGTACCTCACCACATACAAAAAATGTTTCCTCCATCATTACACATTGAATTACCTCTATAAATAGTCTAAGTTCGATATGTTGACTCTTTAGATGTAGACCAAGAAGAGATTTTGTATCAACCTACAATTGACCAAATATATATATGATCAGTTAATAATCTAACATAATATTCCTAATTCCACCACAAGATCGAGAAGAACAAGGTGATATATTTTTACTCCTTCCAGATGTTGAACAAGAAGAAGAAAGGGAAGAACAATTATACTCAACCAATTAAATTAAAAATATTGCATGAAAGACTCACGGAGTTGAAAAACATTAGGGAAGTAAACATATCAATAAAGGGGATGAAATATTTCTAGGTATTCAACTAGAAGACCCACAACAACAATAGAATCTACACTTAATTACATGAAAAAAAATTGAGGATACCCTATAAAGGGTAGAAAACAAAAGAAGCCTAGAAAATTAGAACGATTTCTAGAATAATCTATTGGGCCTGATGTCTTGTAGTTTCTTAGACATGGAAAATATGTATGCATTGAAAGATTACTATAGAAAATGATGGTAGTTCAGCAAACACAGGAACATAAACAATCGACTATAGAAAAACTCAACATAGAAGGAAGCTCATCATAGGTAGAGGACCAAGGATAGTCAACTGAACGCAATAGGAGAAAAAAACCCAATCCAATCAGACTCATACTGACGAAGATTTATCCACACATTCTAGTTTTGATGACATATTCAGTTGGATATTAACAATATTCATCTATAAAGAGAACAACACAAAATGGAGATTTGGTTGGAATGTTACAACTAGGAAATAGAACAACATAATATAAACATTCCAATAAGAACTAATGATCCACCTTTTATAGTCCAACCATTAGTACAAAATACGGTAAACCACACCTTATATATGCCTATAATTATGCTAATCTCCATAGTTATAAGTTAATTATTAGGTTGATGGAAGATATTTAAAGCCCATGGAATATTTTGGAGCATTCATAGTAATATTGACAAAATTTTCCGCTAAGATTTTTTGTTGTTGTTGAAATATGCATGCAATTTTATTTATTTTTATAAATAACCACACTATAATTTGTAATAAAGTTATAACTTAGTTCATTTCTATTGTTTTCTTAATCTATTAAATGTGATAGGAATCATAGGGTACCCATTTTGATGGTTATCATGGATTGAATTTTATTTGCAGTTAGATCCATTTCATTTATATGGCTTCCCTAGTTTGTCTTAATTTAATGTTAATTTCTTCTTTTAACTTAAATTGGAAATAAATTACAAAATAGATATTCCTATAATTATGCTCATAGTAAGAATAGATCTTCCATAGTTATAATTTAATTATTATGTTGATCGTATATATTTAAACCGTATGGAATATGTTGGAATATTCATGGTAATATTGACATATCAATGATAAAATTTCTGTCAAAATTAGGTATACTCTATTAATTAAATGATCTAAAATTAATTAATTTAAGAAAATCGCATAGCAACACATCATATTGGGAATGTGGTATTTCTAAGCCGTGGTAATGTAAAAATAAATGTTTCCAATTAAAAGATTTACATAATAATAGTGAGGTGAAACTACATGGATAAATATATTTTTATATATTTATAACTCCAATAATATATATAAAAAATAATAATAATATAATAAATAATATAGTTTAGTAACTTTTATGAATTTTTTAATCTTGGTTAATGCAATATGTATAATGGGTTTAGTGTTTTGATTCTTATCATAATTTGATGGCTATAGAAATTTTCCATCCATTTAATTATATGGTCACAATAGTTATAACAAAACCAATAAATAATTTTATAGTGACAATATTCTATATATAGTATATTTTAAATTAAGTTTCAAACAATTTTTTTAATTAAATTGAGAAGGAATAGTGATCATAACTACATTTTAAATCAATCTCAACCTTCTATTAATGACTAATATTAAAAACATTAATTATTGATTAATGAATCTCTAGCATCAACCTATTGATCTTTGATAATTAAATTAATATTATAGAAATCCTATTATAAGGTATACACACTATCAACATAACAAAATTAAGGAATCATAAATATGTTTTCACAAATTTATTTATATGTAATTCAGATTTGTAAACTATGTATTCAATTTTTTTATTCATTGATATTGTATATTAATATACATTAATATATAATATCTATCTGAGTATATATATATATAATATATATATAATAATATATATATATATATATATAATATATATATATATATATAATATATATATATATTTTTAATATGATTTTTTTAATATTTTTGTTTTCTTTTTGTGTAATCAATTCTAAGTTAAATTTTGAGTCTTGGTATTGAAATTCAAGGCATTGTGGAGTTCAATGCAATGGATTTCACTAACTTTCATTGATATTTAGATTCTATGAAATACCTTTCTATTAAAATTATGGAAATCTCGAATGCGTTCCCGTTTATTTCTTTAGGAATCGAATTTAAAGGATACAAACCAAAATATACTGAAATCATTATACACATATTAATGTTTCTCTAACATCATTATTTAACCTTCCACATGATTTGGAAGAGAGTGTATTAAAATATAAAATTATATTTTTGATGGTTCTTGACTATTAATAAATATATTTTAGGAAAAACATTAAAATATATGAAATCTAATAAAATAGATATACACTCAATGGGAAAGGTAATACTTTTCGTTAAGAAGGAGATAATTGTTCAATAGTACACATTCTTTAGGATAGGTAACACCTAGATCACCTCCTATTGCAACTCTTCTACTAAAAATGTTCATATTTTTATTATATATGTACAAATTCCTTAGTTCTCCTTGTGATCAAAAGAAGCCATGAAGGCGAAACAAACTTGGACATGCATAAAAGACTTTAATGAAATAAAAGAAGCATTCATTGTTTCTTTCACTAAAGTGCAATATAATTACAATTATGCATCCTAAATTATCTTTCATCATTTCAAAGAGAAAATCTCATGAAATATACACACCCTTCACATTGAGGATTTCCGTCCATACTATGTCAAAAAGCCTTGCAACATGCAAACATTAAATGACCCACAACTTTATTCCTTGTTAGTTATTCCAAATATAACAGTTTTATTAAAAATGTCTCTTGTTATTCTTCTCTTTTACTTACTTAATTCTTTCATTAATATTTCCACAACAGTGCCATGTTTTTTCTTTCTTCTCAAAGGGTCCTATCTAGTAGCAAAAATTTCAAGAATGGAAATTTATTTTAAAGCTTATAAAGCTTGCCTAACATTAGTACTCCCTAATATGCATAATGTAATATTAAAACATGCAATATTAACCCACTCTAAATATTATGCCCAAAAAAATTCTCTACTACGTGGAAAATTATCGAGCTTATTTACATTGGAACATTGTTTATTATACCAAGATCTCTAGACTATCCGTAAATATTATCTCATTTTCTGCTCTACTTAGTCTTGCCCTTTCCTCTTCAAGGGTGATTTAATTCACAGAGAATGAGAACTCAACATATTTCTTTTGTTATACCTAACTAATTTAAGCATTAAATATTTTAATTGAGTACCCTACTAAATATATGTGGGATTTACCACTTCCTTATTTGTATGGGTCTATAGCTATGCATAATCATTTCTAACTTATTCTTTATCTCCTATTATTGTTGACATAATTTTCTCCTTGTTCACATTCACTAGCAATCTAAGAAATATATTGGTCCTTATTCCAATTCCCCAGCAAGGCCCCTTTATTCACGTAGAAAAGTTGGACATATATATTTTAATTTCTGTGCTCCTATGAATTTTCATTATGCTAATGAAAATAAATGTACGAAGAATTGTGTTGATGATTACATTGGAATGTGTTGGTTACACTTATTGAAAAGTAAATCTCAAGCTTTCAAAACTTTTAAGGATATTCATGTATGGAATGGATATGAATAATAATCACATATTGGCTCTCTTCATACTGTTAATGGAAGATAATGTACTCTAATGAATATGAAAAATATCTTTGCAAACATAGCATTCAACATCAGAGCATAGTTGCATACAATTCTCAACAAAACTATGTAGTTAAAAAAATGAACATTACTACATCCAATATAGTTTACTCAATGAGGATTTTCAAAAATAGAACATTGATGTTTTGGGATGATGTGATTCTATGTGAAATTTATGTGAAAACGTTATGTCCATCTCACGCTCTTAGAAAAACACTCCTTGTAAAATGTGGTATGGATGAAATCCTTTAGTAAGCCATCACAAGGTCTTTGGTCCCTGTACATTCACTTATGTTTGTTATAGTATAGCCATTTTTGCATATCTGGTATATTATTGTAATTATTTACTTCTAACTTTTTGGTTGCAATGTATCATACATCGGTTACGGTTCCCTCAAAGGATTTCAACAAGGTTTCTATTTTTCTCAACGATTCCGAAATGAACTACCCTTCATACATGGAGTTCCTTCCAATATTATACAAGATTTTGAGTATTTTAACTCTATAATTATATTGTAGCTTGATTATCATATCGGTATAATTTTACTTTGTACAAGCATATACGTATAATACTAATGTTATTCCATCTACAACAAAGTATCAGATTGAAGGATGTCAACTATATTACTAACGTTAGACTCTACTTATCTTAAAACACTCTATAATGTTATTTGCTTGATTAATTTATTGTGATTCCAATCCAAACTAAGGAATTCCTTTATTCTGTGTGTAGGTTAGTCTACAACTAACTTGGGTTATCTTGTGACATTGTTTTGGGGTCAAAATTTATGCAAGTTTTTTTTGTCTACTCTTTGGCCTTCAAGTGCTTATCAAACACTTCCTCTTTAGAGGGTTTCAATGTCGGTTCTTATTTTTACTTCATGTTGGCTAAAAGGAAATTTGATGTTGCCTGAGTGTAAAGAAAACCCAAAAGTAGCGAGGGCTTTTCCCAAAAGGCCTGACACTCAAAACAGTGCATGTATATCGATTTCAATTCAAGCGATTTACCCTCTCTTTGTTAGTGAGAATATTTAATTATGAGAAAATGGTTTTGATTGTCTTATAGCCCCAACAATGTAAATATTTCTTCTTATTCATAAGAACAATTTATACAATCTATTTACTTGTTACTGTGTGTAATGAAGTCATTCCATCAAAGTTTTACAATACTATGATATTTGTTCTATTTATATTCTATGAGGACACATTAGATATTCATGTCAACTAAATATATTTTGTTTCTACATAATGCTTTTATATAATTTACTATTACTATCATTTTATTTGAAGAAGAGAATATGAAAATTAGGAAAGAGGTGTGTTGAACACTTGCCATGGGAGTTTTTAAAGGTTGTCCTTTAGCCCCTAGTAATAATTTATCCAAGGCTGCTTGTTCCATGGCCAAGTGATATGATTCCAGTCCTTTGATCTATAACAAGCTAAACTAGGTATACATTTATTTTTCTACAAGCTAAACTATGTATAAATTTATTTTTATTACCTCCAATAGTTCTTTTTTATAGTAGCTTACAACAGACTATACTTTTATAGGTGAATAAGGGTTACTGTGCATGATTATATATTTATCCATCGAAACAAGATTCTTTAATTTATTATATAATATCCTTTTGAATCTTTGCACACACTCAAGTGTATTATTTTTTAGAATATAATTATCTAAGGTTTTCTTGTTGGAAATAAGTTAAAGTGTATTTGATTCCTCTAACCAAGAACTATGTTTCCAATTAATTCCCCCAAATCTCTATCTCCTACTTCCCAAGAGAACAAATAGTAGTCATTTCCCAATTGACATTTTCTTGACCCTTAGCATCATCTTACTACTTTTGTGGTATGAGTACAATCATTCTTTCCCAAGATACGCTTATCCTTTATACAACCCATTTTATCTCCAACAATCCGTTAAAGTGAGTTTTACCCATGACATTTTTATTTTCAGTCATGTGTTTCCTTGGTAGTATGCAAAACGAACAATTCAACTCTAGCAAAAAGAAAATTTTTGTTTAATTTTTATCTTGCCTCTTCTTGGGCATAACTCCTTCCATGTGAATTAGAAGTATAAAATCACATGTAACCCTTTAATAATTTTTCAAGAATTATAACACAAAAAGCCAATTTTTTTATATTAATAAAAATAAATATTTACACTATCATATGTCACATCACTTGGCCGACTTTGACTTGTTAGAGGCAATTGAATATTCAATTAAAAAGGTCATAATATAAATTTACCAAGGCTTATTAAAATTCACTTTTGTAATTAGAGGAAACATAAGCACCTTGAAAAAGACATCTTTAGCATGTTTAAAAAAAAGTTGTATATTTTTTAAATGAATTGTTTATTTTATTTCAAAATTGATTTATTAATTTAAACAAAATATAAATGAAAGGATAAAATTCAACTCCATATTTGTATTTTTGAAATATATTTTGATTAAAATATTTGTAAACAAATTAAGTTGAACATAAGTGACTTAAAATAAAATATTTAACTTTTTCCTAGTTTTCTTCTAATATTATGATATTATGTATGTGTAAAATCATGACAGAAAAAGGCAAAAAAGAACACAAAAAATAAACCCATACTAAGAAATAAAAAACACATTTCAAAAGCATCAATTTCTAGCTAATTAATCTCTAAAGTACATAATTTCTTCCAAATTATGATAAATGTTTTGTGGTGTATTTTTTGAAATCTATTGAGTAGTTGTGCTTGCAAAAAGTTTATCATCATAATCATTTCAGATATTATAGTTATTTTTATTATTGAAAGATATTTTAATTAATAGACGTTATGATAATTTGTAGAAATAAATGGGATGTTATTAAAATGAATATCAATTGGCACATAATTTTGCACATAAAATAAGTTAAAACCCAAATTCAACTTGTTTAAAGTGTAATTGTTATATACTATCTTTATTTATGGGTAAAACCATTATATATGCACAAACACAAAAATATACACAAAATAAACTATAGTCACAAAAATTTGAAATTATATCATAAAACATAAAATTGTAATTAATTATAAGAATATTCATTAAAAAATATTGCGATTTTAAAATACAGACATTGAATAATGGTGGTTCCAAAAAAAAATACACTTTCATTCATGATGGCATGGTAATTTACCAAAATAAGTGAACTTTTATTAAATTGAGCATAGATAAGTTATGCAAGCATTCAATTCATTTAAAGTATAGTTATTGCATTGGATACTATGCATGCTTAAAATCATCATAAGTTATTTCTATCAAGTGATTCTAATAAACATTTTTTTTGTGTTCCAGAATTTATATACATACAAATACAAATAAAAAAACCAATACATTACATAAAATAAAAACACAAACATCTAAAATTCTACCATCATAAAACATGGATTTGTAACTAATTATCAATATATTGATTAAAAATTCTTCTCAAAGATGCATTGAATAGTGATACTTACAAAAAATCCATAGCCATTCATGATGTTATGGTCATTTGCCAAAATAAATGAAATTTTGTTAAACTAAATGCTAATATAAAATATATAGTTTATTACACATTCAATTAATTGGGACTGTAATTCTTGCATATTATATTTAATGTATGTAAAATCATCGTAGAGGTGATTTGTATCAAGTAAATAGAGAATTTGGGCAATGACCTTCCATACGGGATATTCTAATGAAAGCATTTATTGTGTTCTAAAATTATACACAAACAAGAGCATAAACAAAGAGCATAAACAAACAAACACATACATTTCATAAAATAAAAACACAAACATTTAAAATTCTATCATCACAAAACATCAACATGTAGCTAATTATAAAAATCATATTAATGAAAAACAATTATAAAGAGTATTGTGCATTGAATAGTGGCACTTACAAAAATTCAAATTCATTGATGATGTTGAAAAAATAAGATTTTATTAAATTAAACAACAATTTAAAGATTAGCATGTTAATATACAAATTCTACTCATTCTAAAATTGATTATTGTATACGATATTACATGTGTGTAAAAATATTATGCTCAAACAAACAACCACACACAAACAAAAGCATAAAAAACAAATACATAGCATAAAATAAAACCACATACATTTAAAATTATATCATCACAAAACATCAATCTGTAAATTAATTTTTAAATTTTATATTTATTTTGTTTGATATATATTTAATTTTACATTGAATGATTGTTGTTAAAAAAATATTCTTGCTCATAGTCATGTGTGATGTTGTGATTATTTGTATTGTTGAAAAGTATATATTGATTAAAGACAATCATGAAAACTTGTGATTTTCAGACATACAAAAATTTGTGATGATTCTTACAAGGAAAATATTTAGTCATTGTTACTTGTGGTATTGTCATGCTCATTTATATCTCTTAAATTTATTGAATAAAAATATTTTTGAAATTTTCATTTTATACTAAATAGACTTAACAAATTATAAACTCCACCCATTTTGTATCGTAAAATAAAAAAATTGAGTAAAATTTAAGATAAGAATATGTTAATTAAAATATCAAATTAAAGATTGATAGGGGAATTGTGTCAAGAGGACAATCTTGGTGTGATGGCTAGGGTTTCTTAGTCATTTTGCTTTCCTTATGCAGTCAGGTTTCTTCAAACATCAAATGCACTTTCTGCGTCATCTCTAGGGCACAATCTCACTGCTCGCGGGTCCGATAATGGAATTTTTGAATGGAGTTAATTCTAGTTCTAGTCTCCTGTTTAGGCATGGAGACTGGCAAATGATGTTGTTAGTAGTATCGTTCACCAAATGATCAATGCAAAGTACCTTCTCAGTGCGTACGTACATGATGGAATAGAAGGAAGTGAAGGGCATCACATTCGTGAGTCGGGAATGGACCTATGTAGGATTAAGGCGACTCTGGAGCAAAAATCTTATAATTGTCTTCTCTTAGTCACTAAAGAAATATTGATCAGCTCTGAAGGCAAAATATTGGCTACATAAGTGAGTATTCGACCTCGAAAACTTCATTTCATAGATCTATTGTTAAATATCCTGAATCTGGATATTCTCAATCCCCTGAGCACATTAGCTTGTCAAAATGGAGGAGTAGCATTGGATATGAAAAGTTTGCTTCGTTTTTTTGCTGGATCAGAATTTTCCTCGATCAAAGTGGGTGGGTTTGGTGGTTTGGCCATCACTTATGAAGTCAATACTGCCACAGAAATCCATATCACTCTTTGCATATCCACACGTATCCATTGATTCTACTAAAGATTCGTGTGACTGTCAAGTATGGGCACTCGATCTGGTAGCCTTCCAATTTTTTGTCAAATCCCCAAATGGAAAATCAATATTATTTTGGGTTCGGGCCACAAATCATGTCAAACAATTAAAGCACAATATCATGCACACTCTGGGTATCCCACTACTCGTACAAAGTCTAATTTGCGGATGAAAATCGATGTAAGAAGTTGTGATGTTACAAGATTATAACATCCTCCCATTATCCACCATCATATTAAACTTGAGGATAGGGGAGGATCACCTCGACCAATAAATTCAAAGGGCACAAGGGTAGTGTCCACATCTAGTATTCCCAAAGGAACATAATCAAATCAAGGGCAAGTAAATGGAGTCTTTTCTTTCATAGATATCCTCAAAGGAAGATGTGTTGCCTCAACAACACCAGATCAGAAACACGGTATACCTAACCCCTACATAGTGGAACAACTGAATCAAATCCAAGTATTGATTGTAGATCTACCATAAACAGATTATTTTTTAATAACATATGAATCTCAAGAAGTACTATACAGATTCAACACTTTTTGGCTAAAACCAATGGATCTCTTCCATTGGATATTCACAAATTGGACAATAAATTCTAAGATTCAGCTTTGCTCCAGAGGCTTTTTCATAGTAAAATTTGTATCATGAGAGGGTTGTGAATATATACTGCAAGAGGGTCCATGGTTTTGGGGCCTTGCAGGAACTTTTGTCACCCCTTGGTTCCCATATTTCGATGCCAATATAATTGTAGTATCTTGAATGTTGGTTTGGGTTAGATTGCATAATCTATCCGTACATTTATGGCTCCATAAAGTGATAGAAGCCATTGGGAACATATTAGGGTCATAAATAAATAAATATACACAAATATTTGAGGAAAAAATATACACAATTGCCAAACTTTCTTTGGAGCTAGACCTCAACAAAGGATTTTAGGACCATATTCTCTTGACACACAACAAGCAGTGCTCGACACAATTCCTAGATTTTGAGAACACAAAATTTAGATGTCGAATAAGCCAACAAATGAGACATCCACAAAATTCATGTCCTGATGCCAAGAAAACACCCCATAGGAAGAAGTAAACAAGAAAGAAACTCAAAGGATGAAAATTCCCACAAAAGTTGCCTCACAAAGAAGAGAATGATGAAGAAATGGATCCTCCTACCAATGAAGAAGCCAAAAATACACAAGAAAACATAGAAAAGGGGAGTGTTAATCATGAAGTTTTAGGAACTACAACACACACATCGAGGAATGAGATGATCATTGTAGCAATAGAGGTGGGCGATTCAAAATATCATTGTGTATCTGAAAGTTCAGTTTTAGATAAGCAAAATCTAAGAATGAATGAAGGGACCGAGCTAAAGCTTGTAATCGCCACTCCTTAACAGGCAGAATGGAAAAAGGTTAAAAAGAGGAAATAGAGAAAAGGATGACATGTTTACCACCACTTGGAGTTGTATTTTTGGTCTTTGTGATCACCAATTTCGATTGGCACAATTGAATGCATTATCACTATGTACAACATGTAATTTTTCTTTCATTAATAAAATTACAATTTTTTCCGAGGAAATAAACTATATTATTTATAAATAATTATAAAAGAATCTGATTTTCAAATACACATTGAATAATATAGTGCTTGTTACAAAGAAAAAACTTTGTCATTCATTATGTCATGGTCAATTACCAAAATAAGTGATTTTTTTTAAATTTACCATCGATAAGTTAATGCAAGCATTCAATTCATTTGAAGTGTATCTCTTTCATTGGATACTATGCATGCTTAAAATCATCATAGAAATTATTCGTATCAAGTTTATAGACAATTTGTTTAGTGACCTTCCATATGGTATATTATAATGAAAGGTTTTATGTGTTCTAGAATTCATAGATATATAAACACAAACAAGCACAATGACAAACAAGTAAATACATTCTATAAAATAAAAACACAAACATTAAAACCCTATCATCATGAAACGTCCATTTTTAACTAATCATAAATATATGATAAATAAAAATACTTATAAAATAATTTTATTCTTAGATATGCATTGAATAATGATACTTACAAACAAAAACAAAACCATGGCCATTTGCAAAAATAAATGAAATTTTGTTAAACTAAATGCTAATTTGAACATATATAGTTTAATACACATTCAATTAATTGGAAGTGTAATTCTTAGATATTATATTTTATGTGTGTAAAATCATCATAGATGTGACTTGTATCAAGTCCATAGACAATTTGGGTGATGACCATCCATACGGCATATTCTAATGAAAGTATTTCTCGTGTTCTAAAGTTTATACACAAACAAGGGCATACAAAAACAAAAACATTCATTACATAAAATAAAAACACAAACATTTAAAATTCTATCATCATAAATATTCTATCTAATTATGAACAATGATTAATTAGAAAGAAATTCAAATTCATTCATGATGTTGTTGTCATTTTCAAAAAAAACAAGATTTTATTAAATTAAGCTACAAGTTAAAGATCGGTACTTTAGTATACAAATTCTACACATTGGCAAAGTACTTATTTTATATGATTACATATGTGTAAAAAAATTATACACATACAAACATAACAAACAAGCAACGAAAAACAAGAGCACAAAAAAAAGTACATAGCATAAACTAAAGCCACATACATTTAAAATTCTATGATCATAAAACATCAATTTGTAAATTAATTTTTAAATTCTATGTTTATTTTGTTTGTATTTTATCATCATCACAAGAGACTTTTGATATATTTTTAAACTATAATTGAATGATTGTGGTTTCAAAAAATATCATTGTCATAGTCACTTGTGATATTGTAATTATTTGTATTGTTGAAAGGTATATATTGATTAAAACCAATCATGAAAACATGTTATTTTCAAACTTACAAAAAATGGTGATGATGATTATAAAGAAAATTCACAACCATATATTTTTGTCATATTATAACAGTTTATAAACTCCACCCATTCTGTATCATAACAGATTATAACTAATAAATTGTTATTTATTTTGTTTAAAGTGTGTTGTTCATCCGTCGTTATTAATTCAGTTTTTAAACAAATTATAAATTTATAAACTTCTTGTTAAGTTGGAAATGTTTTTAATATTAAAAATTAAGTTATTACAAATTCCAATGTTTCTATATTAAATTAAATTTTAAGTTAAATTTAAATAAAATTTTAGAAATTTTGGAATGAAACGCTTTATATTTATCTATGAGGTTTTCTTTAAAATATTAATATTTGTAACATGAGGGAGGAGGAGAATGGAGAGCGAGGAAAAAATGTGCCCTAGGGTTTTAATCTCCTACAAAGTTCAATTTGCTGCAATTGAGCTTATGCTTGTTTCTGTTGATCAAAGGAATCCACACAGTGGGGTATTGTTGTTGCGAAGAACATCAAAGGAGGACCGAAGTTCTATGGGAACCACACTGGAAGGGATTCAGGTGATCCAAAGTTGTTGGAAATATATGATCTGTGTAGAGAATGGGGACTCGACTCATGCGTTTTTTATTCCTGGTGGTATCTTGTTCACGCAGGATCTTTTACGCATTCTCCCAAGTACACTGTTTTTATTTTTCTTTCTTTCATATTTTGTCGTGGATGATAGTTGAATGGATATGATCGGTAGAGCTTTGCTAGGGTGTCGAGCTGACTGGTCAATGGCATCGATTGGCCCTGCAACGGATCCCGTCCCGGCTGTGGCCGTGATGTATGAAGGTTACATAAACGCAGGAGAAAAGCCCGTGAAGGTGTTGAACAGGAATCCCAAACGGATGAAGCTCACAGCGCACTCATCTACAGAGGATCAATGTATCCATCATGGCTCTAAAGATGCATTACGATTCGTGCCCATATGTCGTGGTCTTGCCTGAGGCCCTAAAGAAAGATGAGGCACCAAATATTGTTGTGAAACCTGCGGCTTCAAAGGCGGTGGCCCTCAATGCCAAGGATCTAGCTACAGTCACTAAGACTTCTGCTCCGAAGGCCGTGATGAATTCTATCCCCATGATCATCTGCGAGGTCGCAAAGAAAGCTGAAAAGGAGTCTGGCTACAGGGAACAGGGAAATGGTTTCTTGAAGGAGCCCAGAGAGATCACATTGCATTATGGCGCACGTAGGCTGCTTCGTCATGCTACCTCTAGACAGAATTAGAACCCTCGTCACTGGTAAATATTTTTTTATTTAAATTTTTTATTTAAATTTTTTATTAAAACCCCTTCGGAGATGTCATTATTGATCTGGGTTCATGCAATAGACTGTGTGATGCATTTTAAGAATCTTATCTCAAATCATTTTGGATATCCAGGTGGATTACAATATCTAAGTTTTGGGGGCAAAGCTCTCGAGTATCCCAAACCTCTCACATAATACAATATTTTACTTGTGTCTACTATAATACTCAATTTGAGGTTGAGAGGTGGCACAACAGATTACAACAAAACAAATCATTCAAGAGGAGGCTTTCAGAGCAATTCAACGAAAAACAAATAAATACATTAAAAGCACAAAAAAGGAGGACTTTCTTTCAAAAACATCCTCCAAGAGGAAAATTCACCTTCAGCCACAACAAAGCAAGCCGGAACTGAACCATGTAGATATATTATGGAGAAATTGAATCACATCCTAAAATTAAATAGAGATATACCAGAAACAAATGAGCATTGTAATATTTTGGGAAAACAAGCTATTATCTATAGATACCAGTGTTTCTGCACAATACCCACTGCGCTCTTTCACTGGATTTTCGCAAACTGCAGTGCTCACTATGGTATTCATCTCTGTTCTAAGGGGTTTTTCATTGTAAATTTCCCATCAAAAAAGGCTAGAGACATCATATTACAGAAAGGACCATGGTTCTGGGGATCCATGGGTCTTTTCATCACGCCATGGTTTCCAGAATTTGATGCAAATACTATGGTTGTATCCAGGATGGCACTTTAGGTTCATCTGCAAAACCTCCCGTTACATGTATGGAACCAGCCAAACCTTGTAGGCATCAGCAACACCATCGGGCGACACATTAGAATGGACACACAAAGGCTAGAGAAAAGAATTTTCACATTCGCACGAATATGTGTAGAAGTAGATCTCAACAAAGGTTTGTCGACCACATCTGGACACATATACTTGTTTATGGAAATACAACATTTTGATGTAGAAACTATAGGCAAACAGGACACCTACAAAATAAGTGCCTGAAGCCAAAAAAAACACCCGTGGAAAGAACAAAATAGGAAACAGGCCAAGGGATGGCAATTTTCACCACCAGGCTCTCATGAGGAGGAGGAAGCTAGTGTGGAACATCCCATACCAATGAGGAAAATCATATGAACAAGGACTCAGAAGCACAGGAATTACATCCACAATCTACATGAATTACATCCACAATCTTCGATGGACTCATAGCTAGTAAATATAATAGACACAACGGATACCCCTGGATCCAAATGACTACATACATTAGACAACTCTGATTCTGATAAAGAAAACCCTCGACCTGAGGATGATACTTCACTTGCACTTACATCTTCGATGTTGATTCAAGGGGAGTGGTGCAAGGTGAAGAAGAAGAAAGGGAGAAAAACATGATTTTCCTCCCCATATGTACATTATTTTTTGCAATTTTTGATCAGCTATTTGTTTTATTAATAAAATTAGGATCTTTCTCCTGGAAAAAAAAAAACAATATTTGGAATGTTAAATAAGATATAATAAAATAATATAACCTTCAAAAAGCCCATTTTAAATACATTTATAATTAATTTTAAAATTAGTTATTTGGTACTAAAAAAAACGAAAACAAAAAAAAACAAAACATTTACAATGATGGGAAATTATTTCTTAAAAATTAAATAAAACTTTTAAAAGAAATTAAATGCTAGAAAATATATATATGAGAGTTAAAAAATGGAGAATAATAATACTATATATATTATTATTATTAAATTTTAGGTGGCAATAATTTATCGAACATTTTATACAACCTTATAAATAATAATTAAATAGATGTTAATATAGTTAGTTGTTAGATGTTATACAACCTTATACAGAGTTAGATGTTAAAATGAATTCATGTTGCAAACAATAACTAACAAGGTGAGATAGAGAGACAACTAAATGTTAAAATGAATTCACGATACCAACAATAACAACAACGTGAGGGTCTGGAATTTTACAAAAGTGTAAAAAAATATTTACATATATCCTCTCGACTTTTACTCATAGGTAAATAAATGTTTACTCTACTCCACGCTCTCCCAACGGTCAAAACCACAAAATCATTATCTTATCTTCTTCCCGATGAATGGAGTCCGGACCACAATGGATGGCTTTTTCTGAATTCGTTAATCGAATTACTCCAGCCCCAGTATTTCGGCAACGTCCGTTGTTACTCATCGCCTCCGCGTTGTCAGAAAATTCAAAAGCTCCACAACAAGCCTAATAAGACTATGACGTGTGGATTTTAAACAATTCAATATAATTGCATATAATTTAGTGGAATGGAGAACATAAGAGATGGTGGCAGGAGTGAGAGTGGGCTACAGGAAATTAGAACGAAAGAACTGGAATTTGCCATTTTCAACTTCGTGCCATGATAGTCTACTTGCCATTGGTCATTATTGGCAGATAGTTTAGTAATAAAATAAAATTTTTAACTAATATATTTTTTTTTTAACTAATAAATAAAATCATATGGGGACGATGAAACCAACCCTGCAAAGAGATTCAACAACATGTAGAACAACTATAGCTACAACATCAACAATAATGCTGAGAGATTATTTAATGTAACAATGTATTTGTTTTGATGCAAACTCAACATACTATATAAAATAGTCAGTACTCAAATCTTCATGCCATACTGAGTGCTTCTCTCCTACTTTACATGTCAGTTTTACTGGATCAATAATTCCTTTGTTTCCTCCAAGTTACTAGATACTTGTCTCATTACTTTTTTTCTAGCAAGCACAAAAAAAAGGATGTAACTTCACTAATCATGTCGTAGCAATCATGAATAATATTTGACTAGACCGTAGTGCCCACATTGAGCATCTCTTGAAAAAATCAATTTTGTTTCTTTCGAAAATCACACTTGATTGTGCTTTCCTGTAAAATATTTATAGGCATCGGTCTTTTTGAATATGAAATCACTGACACATGTAGCTATGCTTTGTCCCATGTTCTGTACCATAAATGTTATTACCAATTAAAATACTTTTCCTTTATTCTTTTTCTTTGCTAAATGGGGAAAGTGATGCGTCATTACAGGCTTAAGGTTCTTAGATTACATGGAAGCTGATTCATGATTTTCATATTTACTACAATTCTTGTTTTTGAAATGTTTAAGGAATGCCCAAACCCTCTCGCCTTGTTAATGAACGATTTCCTTCTTTCCGGTCCTCCTACAAACTGGAGGTTATTCTTTTTGCCAATTACTTAAATTATGTAATTAAAGAAGGTGCGAGAAGATTCTGCTGAAAATTTTAAACAGTGTTCTACTCCGACATCTTCTTCAAAAAGAAGCAGGGTAGCTGAAGTTCACAATTTATCAGAAAAGGTTCGACTGTCATACCTGATCCCATTTCTATTTTTTGTTGAGAGAATACTTCTTACATTCAATATTTCAAAATTTACAGGGGATAATCTAGCACAACAAAGCATCTCTGTTTTTTTGGTCAGATTAAGTTTATAATAAGGTCAGGGTAAACCCGAGTGAGATATCCTTTGCATCTCTAACAATAGTTCACTCTCTTATTAGGCTAGGTTGCCTTCTGGCTTCTTGTCTCTATGTCATTGCAGCAGATGCTCTCGGTTGTCCTGTATCAGGGACTGCCTTTGACTGTTATACTTCATTTTTATTTCAATGTAATTATTCTGGACCTGATATTTGCTTTATTGTGTGTAACATAGAGGCGGAGGAATAAAATCAACGAAAAAATGAAAGCCCTTCAGAATCTCATTCCGAACTCTAATAAGGTTAGTTGCAGTTTGCCTATAGAATTTAAAAAATAAGCGTAAGACTTACTCTATTGGTCATTGGGAGTTGTGTTGTTCCTATGCAGACCGATATTCATTCCAAAAGAAGTGTGATTTAGTGAGGTATAGCCGAGAGGCAGGACAAAACCGATGCGATCATATTCAATGTTGCTTTAAACCTGATGGTGATCCGACCATGAGGGATTTCCGGTGGGAAACCCAAGGACATAGCATGTAACGGGAAAAAGAAAGAAATCAAGTAGAATCGATCGTGTTATTACATACAAGAAAACGTCTATATATTACACATGATCATGCTTGCTAAAAGACCCCCTGATGGTAA
>APFE031623087.1:16449-76715 GCA_000404065.3 Pinus taeda
TTATGTTTTCCACTGTCTAGAGAGGATTCAAATTCATTGTTTGCCCTCTTTAGCTTCTTGTCTTTCCTCCTTGATCATCCATCAAAGCTAAAGGCATCAGCACAAACTCCTACCTTGCCCTAAAGATCCCCCTGCAAAAACTGTGCTCAATCCCCGCACCCTGAATTGCACTCCCTCCAATTGCCACCAAAAACCCCAAAAACTTTAAATCAACCCTCCTTATCAGTTTACTAGCCTAAAATCATTGTTTCTAATTGGTCAACTCATCCTATTGAAAAATCCACCAAGTTTGACCCGACAGAGCCTTCTCATACCTCGTAGGGCTAGCTACGAGGTGAAATGGTTTGATGTAGCTTTGAGGTTTGTCTATCTCAGCCTAGGTGAAATCTCAAATGCTAACATGCCCAAGGATTTTGTGGCCGAAGTTTCATCATTTTCTGAGCCCCAGAGAAGGAGTTTCTTGCAATCCTTTTCCAGGCAGCAGTGAAGTTTTCTGGGAAGCACAAAGCATTAGAGGAGCAGTCATTTCCAACATTTTAGATCATTGTATTATCACCTGGGTTCTGTCACGCTTACCATTGAGGAGGGCCCAGGTGCATTCCTCCATATTATTGTACTTGATCCATTGATTAATAAAATGGCTCAGTTGGTTCTTAATTCCAGAGTTTTTATGAGCATTCGCTGATTGTTTAAAATTTGTGTGTTGTAAATCGTTTTTTCTTTGAATATCACTATTTATTTAAGTTTGGAATATTACATGGTACCACAAATGCAGCAAAGATCCCTTGAGGGATGGCTTGACTCCTCTCTAGTGCACTTTAGAGGATTTTTTGCCCCATTTTTTAGAAAATGTGACCTTGGAGCCCCAATGTTGCCCCTCTAGAGAAGAAGTATTGGTCCTTGAGAAACCCACATGGTTTCATACCTCTAGATGTACCTCCATATGGTGAAATGCTGAGCTAGAGAGCTAAGGCATTGACTTGTTTGATGATGTGCCTAGATGGACCCAAGATGCCCCTAGGCTAGCCTTGGCCCCATATGATGGATATTACCTTGTTCTAGAGTCCAAATGAAGCTGGTGATTGCTAAGATATTTTGGGAGGGCTAGCACATCATGCCTTTATGCGAACACTTGATCTAGATGATGCCATGTCATCCCTACATGCCCTAGAAGGGTGACGTAAGCACCTTTGAGGACGACGTCATCGTGGAGGAAGTTCCAATTGGAGATGTAACCATGAATTTTGATGATTCCTTGTCTTGAAGAGCACTCATGGACCATTTTCTCAATTGCATGGTGGAGATTGTCCATTCTTAGAGGATGGCATCATAGTGGAGAGATTTTATTCCCACATATGTGGAATTTTGGCATTTCTATGATTCTTTATTATTTCTCAAGGCCTGCTTGTGACCTTTAACCTAGTTGAACACTTAAAGAAAACTTTTTAGGGACTTCAATTTAAAATCATGAAAAAGTGACATGGTGTTACCCTCATAAAAATAGAGGGGCACCACATTTCATTATTTGTGATCACTCACTCAATCACTCCTCTAAAGGAGTGTGCACTAGCTCTTTTTTTCCTTCTTGGAAGAAATGTGATATTTTGTGGAGCGAATTGTCTTGCGAGGGAGATGTTTGCATGGAGAGACTTTTGGGATTGATTGAAGTGATTCTTGTTGGAATTGTGTAAGTTTATTTGCATCTTCTTCAATTTTGCATGCTATTTTTCTGAAATTAGGGTTTCTATGTGTGCCACATTAAAATTGCAATACCTTTTCTTGAAATCTTGATTCTTTGTGGTAGGTAAAATTTGTCTTGCGAGAATCCATCAACTAAACTTGGTTCATGCATCCATTGACCTTAAAATCCCCCACATAGAGAATTTGTTAGGGTTTCTAAGAGAAGAAATTCAATCTTGCACCCTCTTCATCCGAGGCCTTGTTTCATTGACCTTGCCCTATTTGATTCCATTTCCCAATTAGGTAAAGGCACTAGTCTAGTAGGTTTTGATCGCTATAAATTTCTCTTTCTTTAGTTGCTTGGTAACTAGGGTTATGGTTAGCTTAAATATGCATTTTAGAGCAACTTTATATCCATATGTTATTGCCCTATTGGAAGGGATTGCATTTATTAAACAATAAAAGGAAAAATCTACCATTAATTGCATATTTTAGCCCTAAATTTAGTGCTTATGGTCATAGTTTTATTGCTTTCATATGCTTATTTAGTCTTATAATTTCTTTGTACCTAAAACTTTGTTGCTTTATTGATATCCTTGACCCTTTATTGATATGTTTCTTATAGGCTATATTTCTAGAGCTGCTATATGCCATTGTAAGCCTAGTTTTTCATATTTTACAAACCCTAACATATAACATCCTTCTTGTAAATCATAAAGATCTTAGGGAAGTGTTCTTAGACTTTAGGAAACTCTTATTTCAGCCTTTCAACTCTTTGCTAGTACCATTCCTTCAATTATTATACCTTGCACCACCATTGAGCCCTTAGTTTAATACCCTGTTGGAGATCTTTGTAGTGAAGCCTCCCTTGCCGGGATAAGTTCCATCACTAAACAATTGGAGAGAAGCCACTGAGGTGACAGTGGTGGTTGATCTCTTGTTGCCATAAGACCGATATTGTGTACCGAGGCTTTGCACTAGGCTTGCTAGATTTTGTAGTAACAAGGAAAACCAACAAGTCGAATACATGTATCTACACAAAAAAGGCCTTAATGTTGCTCTTTCAAAGGTTAAATCCTTTGTTTATTTCAGAAATGTTTGAGTTCTTAAGTGTGGGCCTAAGACTTTTCAGGTAGTGAAGAGCCCATTCTTTCCCTCTATATGAACAAAAGTTAAAGAGTGGGTCTAGTCTGGGGTAGAGCAAAGGGTATGTAAAAGAAAGGCATGCAACATCTTTCATCCACCCCACACATCAAAGGGAAAATTGAGCAAGGAAAAAGGTGATAAGAGGTCCACATGAACAATTTAATGGGGATGCGAGGAATGTTGAATTACACTTGGTATAATAGATCATGTATGATGACTTGTCACATGGTCAAGAATCAAAGAAGATTTCGAAATGTAACTATTTGCCAATACTTTTTCTTAGAAGAAGCATTTCACCTTCAAATAATATAATCATTGCAATTGTTGCATCTTTATGGCAGTCAAGGTAAGCATATTAGCAGGAACATGAAAAATGAAACAATTTTAGGAGCTTAGTTTATCCATTGTAGCAACATTGCAAGTCAATCAAAGGAAATACATATAGCATGTAAGTTATTTGATTTGAAGCCTTTATAGTTGTCACGATGGGCAAGGTCAGTTTTAGACAGATAGATTGGTGTCATAGGAGGTCACAACTTCCCACAATGTCTGTTAGAATCACAAAGAAATAAAGAACAGATGGAAGGCATTTAAAATGATCATTTTTTTCTAAATTTTTTTTAACAGTAAAGAGTACTATATTGGTATTAATTTGCGCCTACTCGTAGCAAAAATGATGGGAGATTTACATTTCATGTACATTTCCATCCATGGGCATCGTTGTTTGTAGATTGGTTGTCCATGCCCAATTTCCTTCCAAAATTACAAAAAACGACTAAGCTATTACATGACTACTAGGATAAATCTTACAAAACTTCCATAGTAGCAAAATGCATTTATAGTTCGACATCAAAAAAACATAGACTTCAAAAACAGACATAAAAAGTAGTCTAGTCAACCAAGACAGTTGGTCGGTTGAGGCCAATTCTTGTTGTTTCTTCAACAATCTGAGGGTTCTGCATTTCCAATTTAATTTGGAGATCCTCGATTTGATTATGTAGAGCATCTATCTCATCTTCCAATTGACGTATCTTTTGGTTGTTCTCAATTTGCCTCTCTTGCATTTTATACGCTTCCTCACGCTGCTAATAAAGACTCCCTTGTAGATCAGCCAAGCCCGCTCACAGAGCCGAGTGCTCACAAACACAAGACCCACAGACATGTGGGGAGAAAGCAGCTAGAGGTGGGCACTTCTCCCACTTCCTTTTTGAACAACCCGTCAACCTACCTAAGCGGGCCATCGACAGCCCCAAGAGCCAAAGTCTGAATCATCTGGGATAATGTGATTCATTGCGGGAAATAACTCAGGGGGAAAATTCACAAAGATTCTATGGGATCTAGCCCAGTGACTCAATTGACAAGGAGTAGAGAACCCAACAACATCCAAATTGAACTCACAATAGTAGAATTGATCCCACTCACCAGCAGTTGTCTCTCCCTACTCCACCAAACATAAATAGACACCCTCACCAGTGATTGACACTCTCACCAAAAGATGACACTCTCCAGACTGTGTGAAGGGGCTACCTTCCACAACCACAATTATCCCCTGACTACCTCGACTCTACCAAAGAGTCGTTGCTCCAACGACCATTAGGACAAAGTCAATCACTTTCATATTGCAAAATTTAAGACCGTTATGCTACCATTTATAGAATTTTCTGAGCCGAAGCCACATGTGGAATTGAAAGACAACGAGCTTACCTCCAGGATCCTAATGCTCCACCATGATTGCCCTGACGTTTGAAACGACTTTAACCTTGTGCAAATTCTCCTTCCGTTGCGCAAACCATATGTTCTAGTGCTTGATGCGGGTTCCTATTTTGAACATACATGACAGTGTTGGCAACTTCTCCCCATAAGAATTTCGATAGACCTTGATCATGGAGCATGTGAAGGGTGGCTTCCATAATTGTTCGATTCTTCCTTTCAACAACTCCATTTTACTCAGGAGTGTATGGAAAAGTTGTCTCCCTCTTAATGCCAACCTCTCTACAAAATTCATTGATTCATATTCGCTTCCATTGTCAGCCCTCAATATTTTGATCTTCTTCCCTGTTTGATTCTCCACCAAGGCTTTGAAAGAATTGAACCATTTGAACACTTCATCCTTCTTCTTCATGAAATAGATCCATGCTTTGTGAGAGAAGTCATCCACAAAAATTGCATAGTATAAGTATTCTCCCAATGATGTTATGGGCAAAATACCAAATAGGTCAGAACAGACCAATTGAAGAATATCGATAGTTTTCCTTTCACTTGAAAAGAATGGCCCCCTTGTAAGTTTCCCAGCTCAACAACCTTGACAAACTCCTTCATGATTCATGTTGAAATCAGGCATACCTGTGACCATCTTCCTTACGCCAGGTAAGGCTTTGTAATGTAAGTGGGTGAACTTTCGGTGCCATAGCTCAGATTGAAGTGAAGCATCGCAAGTCAAGGCTCCCAAAGGACTTCCTATAACTTGATAGAGACCATCAACCATAAATGCAAGTGTGAATGCATCGTAAGGGTTTCTTTGCCAAATACATGCCTTTCCATCAATGAATGCTACCTTGAAGCCTTTATCTTCCATCGCAGAAAGAGACACCAGGTTCTTCTTCAAATCGGGCACATACAATACTTCTTGTAGATGAATGAATTGACCTTGATTTAAGTGATGGGTGATGGTAGCTATCCCTTTGATGGGGTAGGTGGCATTATCTCCAAGTATGATCTCCAAATTAGTCTCATTTTCAATCAAATTTGAGAGGGCCTCTTTGTACCCAGTGAAGTTCCTTGAGGCTCCACTATTAATCAACCAATGATCCAAAGTATTTGGAGGAGAGGCAGTATATATAGCGGAAATAAGATAAAATTCCTTTTGTTTTTCTACAACATTACTTTCCTTGTACTTTGAATTTCTCATCCTTTTGGGAGGTCGACCGTTTCCCAATAAAGTAGTGGGAGAATTCCTCTTTCCTTTATTGTTGAACTTGTTGTTCCTTTGATTTCCATTTCCTTTGAAATCATTGTTGTTGTTGTCATCATCCCTTGGAGAATCCTTCTTGTGAAGACACTCTCTAGCATAGTGGTCAAACCTGTTATAATTGCAACACCTTCCTTTCCCTCTTTGAATCCTTGACCTTTTCTCCTTGGACTAGCATTATTTTTCCTCTTAGCATGAGCGGAGAAAGCAATAGGCTCATTTCTATTTGAATGTTTGTCTCTCTCCATCATCCTCGTGTCCTCTCGAGTGCATCTAGCTAATAATTCATCGAAACTGTGTATCCTGTTATTGTTGAGAATGGTGGTGTTAATCACATCTCATGCTCTTGAAAGTCCCCCAAGTGCAATGAGAGTGAGCTCCTTGTCAACAATAACTTCTCCAACAGATAGAAGGTCATTCTTGATTTGTATGATCCTGATGAAGTAGGATTGGATAGACTCCCCTTTATCCATCTTGATGTCCTTCAACTTGTTTTTGAGAAAGAGGATTTGATTTGCATTGTTCACTTTGAACATCCCAACCAACTTATCATATATCTCCTTAGAAGTTCCAAATCAGAAATATAGGCAACCAAATGCTTTTGAATAGAGTCAACCAAAATTTTCTTGGCTTTGACCTCAAGGAGGCTTCTCTTTAAAAGAACTTTGGAGCATTCTCTTCATAAGAACTTCAGAACATACTTCAATGAATCAATTCTCTCTTTTAGCTACTCCATTATAGATGGCTATGAGTTCCCTCTTAAATTACATCTCCTTGAAAAAGACTTACAATTCACAAATCCCAAAAATCTTCTATGCTGGTACAAAAGTAGATTGTAGAGCTATGTACACATGCCATATTATTCATTAATGTTAATAATAGAGATTGTAGTTGTCTTCGACATTGGGTTTCTTTGGAGCTTCTTCATCTTCAGCTGTTAATGCTTCATGTCTTTCCTTCCTCTTATTATTCTTAGGGTTCTTGGGACAATCTCTCTTGAAATGTCCATATTCATGACAACCATAACATTAAACTTTAGACATATCCTTATTTCTATGAGAATTTTTGCCATTATTTTTGTGTAGAGATCCAAACTTTCCATATTTCTTTCTTGATCTAGCTGCAAATGCTTGAGAGTCTTCACTATTAGGTTGAGTATCATTTTTAGCCTTCAATCTTGATTCCTCTAAAACACATGAAGCTCACAATTCTTCAAAATTTGGAGTTTCCTTTCTAGCACAGATGCCTCCTACAAAATGGTCTCAAGCTGGAGGTAGAGCATTGAGAATAGAAGTGAAAAATTCAAGGTCAGATATGGTTTCACGAAGCCCTTGAAGTTGGTCCTTGATTTTTGATATCTTCAAAAATTATGAAGCCAAATTCTCTTCTTTTGACGTCCTTGTTCCATAAATTTGATTCCTTAGAGATTTATTTTCACCGGTTGTTTTGATGGATTATAATTCCACCAATTTGTCACAGACTTCCTTGGATGTAGACAAATTTGAAACAAAAGAAATGAGATGATGTTTGTTGGACTCAGAGAATTATTTGAGCTCTAATTTCTCCCTTATTGTATTTGGTTACTTCTTGAGTATTGTTTGTATTTGGTAGATGAGCATTGCCTTCCACAAATTGCATGACTTCATTTTCCTTAAGAATTAGATCAATTCTCTTCTTCCTAGCTTTGAAGTTGGATGCTCCATAATGCTTGTTTCCTTCCTTGCAGATAGATGCCATTTGATTGGGAGTATTAGACAAATAGAATAGAAGAGTACTTACTTGAAAGTGAGAAAAGTGAGAAAGAAAGCTACTACAAGAATATCTTTAAGGATGCCTTCAATTGAGTGGTAACTGCTATAATGATGTCTTCAAGAAGATGATCTTCAAGCTTCCTTCCTTCACCTTAACTTTGATACCGTATTGAGAAACCAAGTGTAATGAAGTCTAACACCTAATTTCTCTTCTTGATAATTACTTGTGCAATGTGAATATAAGATGTCTTCTTATTACTTCTTCTATCTTTTTTATCAAGCAATTATACAAGTGTTCAATATTTTAGGAAAATGTAGAGATCACAAAGAGACAAAAGACACCAAAATTAGGCTAGTAGCCAAGGCAAAACCCACAAGGGGAAAGCCCAAAAATCCTTCTCTTATAGAGTCAGATCAAAATGACAGATATCCAAGGCCAAGACCAAGACGAAGACCAAACTGTCACCAAGATACCAAGTCCAACCCTCCTCCAAGTCACCTCCAAAGTCAAAGTCAATGTTGGTAAAATTTCTCCAAATTTGGTCAAAGTTTTAAAATTCAAACCTGCAACAATGGGCCAAAATTTGGCCTGTGGTTACCTCAAAAATTTTAGCCTTCTTCCATAGAAAACAAACCTCTCACACATGCGAAATGCAACAGTAAAAGATTTGGTTAAATGAGGTAATATTCTTTTTGTTTTGACTTCGTCTTCTCTCTTCTTTGACTCGACTTTCTCTTCTCCTTCACTAGGTTTAGATGTACTTCTTATTGTCTTGTGAATGTGTGTCTTTAGTAGGTTGAACTGCCTCTTATATATATCTGTCTAGGAGGGTCTAATAGGTGTCTCTTGGAGGACTAGGCTGACTTGTCCAAGGATGGCCGACTTGGTCATCTTGTGGACTTATGACTCAAATAAAAATTCAAATTCTTTTTCTTTTCAATGTGCAAATAAGACATGACTCAAATAAATTTTCTTTTGACTCTTTGACTTTATGCATGAAGAACATGCTTTGACAAAATTAAATACAAATATAATAAAATATCAATGATAAATTTACATCATGAAGACCAAAGTTAGTAACAACTTCAACATAATATATCTGAGAAACATCTAAGTGATGTGACACCAAAGCCAAGGCCACATACAAACTTGATAGAGTGATAACCATATGGAAAGAAATACATGCACCCGATGTGGGTGGACTAGCCCTTACACTAGTGATCACCTGTACAAAGTGAAAGCTCCTCAAAAACCATGAGTACAAATATAAGCTCATTTAAGGAGCTCCGATCCTATACAGTACAAAAGGAACCTGAAGTGAACTCAAAGGGACTAGCTATGGTCTAACCATGAGAAAACTGATTCAACATGACACTGGGTCTAGGATGTCTACAGGGCCTCGCATGGTCGTTACATGGCTTTGACTTGTGAAATTGGGCTTACAATGGTGTCTAATAATGTTGCAAAGCGTGCGCACGCGCACACACACACACACACACACACACACTTGTTGAAAGAGGGGTAACAGAGAGGAATATATCCTTGTGGATTGACTAAGTTTTGATTGGTCTGCCATGTTTTGGTTGGACCTAGCCATGGCTTAGCGGCTAGCTTAGCCTTTCCTTGATCTGGTGGTGGCTAGCAAGGGTTTGAGATTTATAGCTCCAAATTGTTTGCAACAATTTCTTGTGGTTGGGTTTTGAGAGATGCTCTTGTCACAATTTAGCCCTCAACTTGGAGTTAGCTTTGCTATAATAGAGGCTATGGCTGGATTGTAAATTTCCTCTAGGTAATTGTTGCTTTAGATTTCTACAAATATAAGTATGGTATTTTGTACTATGTGCTTTAACCTTTTGTATCTATTTTATGCAGCTAAAATGATTAGAACTTTGATGGTTCTTTGCTTAATGATTCATGCATTTTTAATATGGAGATGCACGTAGACATTTGGGATTTTAAATAACTTCCTATGTATTAAGAAGGTTGTGAGATCTATTGTAATTTGTGGCTCTTAATGATTTCCTCTTCCAAGTAAGAATTAATGTAAGAGCCTATAGGAGGAAAAGCTAGATTTGGCATCCTATGTTCATGTCACGCCCCCAATTTTTTTAATTTTTTAATTTTTTTTAATTTTTTTTAATTTTTTTTCCGAATTAGAGGCAATTTTGGAAAGAGGGGACATTTCTGGTTTTGGGACTTAGGAGAAAAAGGGAGAATTTCATCTCTAGTGGAATGTGGGGGGAACAAGAAAAAGAAATTCGACCCAAGGAGGGAACTCACACTCTTCAAGGAGAGAAAAGAAAAGGAAGTGCAAATTAGGGGAGAGAGAGAGTGGGGACCACAAGGGGAGAAGAGGCCAACAAATTATAAATGTAACTTGAGGGCCTCACTTTTGGTGTCTTTTGTCATTTTACAATTTCAACATTAGTTCTCTTGGGCTGCTTATCCAAGGCAACCTTGCTGTTTAACAGAAGGAATTTCTGAGCGGGAATTCCACCTCTATCTTTGGTGAAATTCGAGTGTCACCTTAGAGGGGGTAAGAAGGAGTCCATTTTAGGGCTTCCCTAGGAGCTACATTGCAGACTATTTCCAGCTAGAGCATGCTTCTCTTAGGGCACAAAAAGAAATTTGAAGGGCTGGTAGAAGTTAGCAAACCATGGAGTTTTGGCTGAAGAATTTGCAGAGGTTTATCCATAGGGAGGACCAATTTTTCCTTGGTGATTTGCAAGGCTAAGATTGTTGCATTCTAGAGGGCTGAATTTATCTATTTTAGGGCTTGCGTATGGGTTTCTAGTCAAAGATTGCACAAACATTTTAATAGGGAGCTTTGGAGAGTTCGGGCTAAGGAGAACCAAGGAGGTTTGGAGGAGTGAATTGAAGGGTTGGAGGAGATTTTCTAGTAATTGATTTGGCCTCCTACTATAGGATTCTTTCTAAAGGGTGTTTTCCAACCAGTTGGAGCCACACACACTTCTTGGGGGTTAGCGGGGCATGTTGGATTCATCCCAAACCCTTTCTGGTTTTTTGTGGGTTTGGTGAGAGGAGGCTAGGATTAATTTTACAGAATTTTCTAAGCACTTATGAGGGCAAAATTCCTAGTTCTATTTAGCAGCCAACAACATAAATTATTGGAGGAGGGCACACTTTACCCTTGGACCATTTCCACCAATTGGAGTCCATGAGATATTTCTAGCTTTGGTTGGAGTTAGTGTGGAGAGCCTACATCTAATTTTGTAGAAGTTCAGTAGGCACAACGCTATCCAAAGTCGAGACAAAGTTTCTAGATGGTAGCTACCTATCGTTGATTGTTGAGGGTGTACCTTATTATGCATGATGAGCTATCTGTGGAGGGCATTTAGTGGCGCATGTTAAGCCCACGGTGGAGGAGGATGAGCAACCATCCTTTGAGTCAACAATCGATGAGGAGCAGTCAGGTGCATTGGCGGCCAACAAAGTTGTCGTATTTTCAGATGACAATCCTCTTTTGGAATACATCGATGGGGCTTGTAGCATTGTTGGGACACCTATGCATGTTGGTGAGAGAGAGGCCGCGTTACCTAGGCAGATCACATGGATTGGCAAGACTAGCGAAATGAGGTGACATGAGTTGCGCAGGGTGCAACATTCGCAAGGTGGAGGACTTGCTCCATGTATGGTTGTTTGTGCATTCGATCCCTCTCTCGGGGTTGGATGGTGAGAGATATTGAGTTGGTATTTAGTGGAGTTGGCTAGATGGTTAGATGAATCCATGGCCACATTTCAACAAAGGCTGTGGATTACCATAGGGGTGTTGAGAAATCTAGGTCATCAATAGATAGGTGATTTCTTTACTTATGATAATTGATTGTGATAGTCTTTTCACTTCATGATTAGTATCTTCTCTTCTTGAGTTATTATTGTGTTATTTTCCTCAAGACAATTACCATATCATGAACAATAAAGAGATAAGAGACACAGTGTAGAGGCTTTTCAGCTAGGGTCAAAACCTCTCACTCTTTGAGAGGAAAGCCCAAACGAAATTATTCTTATAGTACCTGTTGACCTTGTTGCCTACACCTACCTACAAGTCAGTGAGAAAAGCCTTCAACCCCACAAGGTGTGGTTGGTGGCAGGGAACTCAGAGAAGGCGATGTCACACTAATCCCGACTCTCTCTGTTTGAGCTGTCTCCTAGGTTAGCTAAGGGGGGTGGTCCCTAATGAAAAGTTAAGTTAAAATATGTGAGTTTCTAGGAGAGTGTTATAGTGAAAATGGACTACTTTTAAGGATTTATGGGCAAATATGAAGTGAGCAACTTGAAATAACAATGCCAATCATTAATATGATTAAAACCCATAAAACCAGTGCCTTATAAGGAATTTTCTCAACAATTTAAAGATATATTTGCTCAAAAGTAAAATGAAATGTTTTCAAAGGAGAAAACAAAGTAACCCTGAAATGTAAATAAGAATTGCTAGCACAAGATATGTAAGATACAAAATGCTTTTGAGATAATCAAATTTATAAATCAAAACATGTGAAACATATCTTGCCAAAACCCAAAAATTAGTAATTAACTTGGAAATGTAAAAGAAAGGAAGTGCTAAACCAAGACATCAATATGAAATTAGACTTGAAACAGAAAAGAAAACATTTGTTTGAAATGATTACAATGCTTGCTTCTGGAATAGACTTTGCATATGAAAACTCAAACCATCAAGAGACAAGTAAAGTAAATGTAATGGAAAGTGCTCTTGGTTAATCTTATTAATTAGCTCTACAATAAGATTACAATTTAACTCTTCAATCTTCAGACCTCACCCTTGCCCAATGATATGGATCTCACAGTGAGGAGTCAATAGAGGAGTAGAGGATTCCTAAGATGTCTACTCCAACCAATTTATGTTGGAGGTAAAATTTTAATGAGGCTTGGGGCCTTCCTACACTAAAATGCTTAGATGAAATGCAAATTGTGTTAATTCCCCAAATTAAAATAATGATACATGCTTGAAAATGAAATATTGTTCAAAATAAGTTGTAATTATAACTTCAATTGGAGGAATAAAATTAGCTTACAAGTGTTGCATGTGTTTCATCAATGAACTAAAATGATATAGGTAATTTGCTTGAAAGTAAAATTTGTTTCAAATAGACAATGCCAATAAATTGCTCCAATATTCATGATAACAATGTAGCATAAAATTGAAGCATGTATTTAGGTGCTCATGAAACAATTTACCAAGGTAATTGGAAAAGAATCAAAGTTTGTTAAGAATATAAAATGCTTGCATGTAAAGGATGAATTGCTCAAAGTAAACTGTAAGTTTGTAGCTCCAAGCAACAATAAGAAAGAAAATGCAAAGCTCAAATGAAATTGTAACAAACTTTAACTTAATGAAATGCACTAGTGAGGTTGTGTTAATTCCCAATTAATGCATACATGTAAGTGAATGAAGTATGAAAGCTTAAACCATGCAAATGTCAATCCACCCAAGAGAAACATCTCTCTAAATGGGGAGATAAGATATCATGGGAGAAATCCCAAGCTCCCACAAACAAGTTAGATCTTTTATTAATATTACAATGAGAGGAGGACCCTTCAAAGTTCTCAACTATACTTCAAGGAGAGTCCTCACAATAATTTCTTGAAACTTGGACACTAGACCTCTTTTCTTGAGAAAGTAGTGACAATATCTCACAAAACTTATGCAAGGGAAACAAGGTGTGAGTTTCCTCCAAATGCCCACGGCTTAGAGAGGAAAATGGGCATCCCTCTAGTGAACTTGACTTGGCCAAAATAAGCCTCAAAAGGGCTCACGACATCCTTGGAAATCGAACCCCCAACACTTGCCAAAGGTCCTGCATAGTCATTATTCTATCTGTGTATGCAGCTAGGAAAACCTCTAAATCTTTAATTATCCCACACACTTCAACTCTTTTACAATCCATTGAACATATGTTGTGATAGGGCCTAGAAACCCTTAAATTCGGTTGCTCCATGACTTTCTTGGTCATAAAATTTGATGAAGCCCTTGAATCAAGCATGCAGTTGTGTAAAAGACGATCATTCACTATCAAAGAAACATAAAATGGTAGATGATCTTCATTCCCCACATAACAGTTCATACTTTTCAATACAATTTCCTCATCTTCTGGTTAGTCACTAGGTTTTTCTTCCCTTTCAGTAACTTCAATGGCACTTAGTAACTTGGCCCTTTGAGATGGTATCTTTAAAAGTTATATCACTGGAATAGAAACCTTTGCATTATTCAACCAATTGCCTAAGTCAAAATTCAATTTTAAAGTAGGAGGAGAAAAATTTCTGTGATTATTCTGGTCTTGGATATCCCTTTTCTGATAAGTCATCTCATTGTGTTTTTCCATAGCAAGAATCTGTCCAGATGTAGGTTTTTCCCCAAATATCTTAGTGACCTCGTCAAAATTTGCAATCATATTGTAAAGCACAAGATTATTAAGCATGTGGTCAATCTCTTGATTTCTCTCAATGGTGTATATTTGATCCTCCATGGAGAACATATTGATTTGACCAGTTGTCCCTACATGTTCATCTCCTAACATGCCACTTTCCATGATTATCTTCACATATGGGCATGTGGCTTCTTCATGGAACTGATTATATGGCCTACAAAAAGGGGGAATTTGATCTACCATGTTGTTGGATTCCAATGGATTTGGAGGCCTATGCTCCTATTGAGGGGATTTATTCTTTTGCCATCTATCATTTGGCCTAGGTTGGAATCTTTTCACTTGTGATCTCTCCATGGCCATCAACCTATTTTGCATGGCTTGCATTTCTTTAATGTGATTTGCTTCCATGCTCTTGATGAGTTGAGTTAATTCTTTAATAGGATCATGTGTAGTCTCTTCCTTGGCCTTGCCTTTGGAATCATTTGATTTTGATGGCCCTTATTGAAACCAGGAATTTCAGATTTTCCTAATTGCCTTCTAGCCCTTTCTATCTTCAAGGCTTCAGATTAAGCTACACTTAGATTCGTAGGCTCCTTCCTCCTCAACTCATAGGCTGTGTCAACCCCAAAAGCATCTAGATATGAGCATAAAAGAAATGAATTAGGAGGTTTAACAGTAGCAAGCATGCTTTTTACCAATTCATTGAATCTCTTGTTAAACTCCTCTGTGGTCTCATTCTCATTTTTCTTCATGTTGCTAATGGCATTGATCAAATGCCTATTTTCCTTTTTCTCTCCAAAATTATCTAAAAATGCAGTCATAATGGCTTGTAAAGAGTTATGCGAGTTAGCAGGTTGCTCAATGAGCCAATCAAGAGCATCCTCTTCTAAAGATAAAACAAAAAGCCTCATCTTCACATCCTCATAATTAGCTGTGTTACACCATTTAAAGATACAAACATTGAAGTTTTTCACATGTGATGTAGCACTAATGGCATTGTTACCTTGAAAGGAAGGCAACTTTTCAATACCCTTGATATTGTGAGGATAGCCATTTATGTTAGTGAAGTCACAAGGAGAAAAAGGATCATTCATGATGCTAGGCTCTACTTGTTCTTGAAAAAGCAAATGAATATCAGAAATAGCCTCTTGCCCAAGACTGGGAAGAGATCTACTACGAGAAAGTCTATTCAACCTCTCTCTAAAAACCCTTTCAGGATCAAGAGAGGGGCTAACTAGACCACTTGAATTTCTCCTAGTAGAGACTCTTGCAAAATTTGGATTGAGTGGAGTCGCAACTTGAGCAAGAATCTAAATCTAAAGTTCAAAATGATAAAACCAAAAGGTTAGTCAATTTTTCCCAAGTACAAGAAAGCTTGTCCCCGGCAACGATACTAAATATGTTGACCCTGCCGCCTACACTTACCTACAAGTCATTGAGAAAAGCCTTCAACCCCACAAGGTGTGGTTGGTGGCAGGGAACTCAGAGAAGGGGCTATCACACTAATCTCGACTCTCTCGGTTTGAGCTATATCTTAGGTTAGCTAAGGGGGGTGGTCCCTAATGAAAAGTTAAGTTAAAAGATGTGAGTTTCTAGGAGAGTGTTCTGGTGAAAATGGATTATTTTTAAGTGTTTATGGGCAAATATGAAGTGAGCAACTTGAAATAACAATACCAATCATTAATATGATTAAAAACCATAAAACCAGTGCCTTATAAGGAATTTGTTCAACAATTTAAATATATATTTGCTCAAAGTAAAATGCAATGCTTTCAAAGGAGAAAACAAAGTAACCCTGAAATGTAAATAAGAATTGTTAGCATAAGATATGTAAGATACAAAATGCTTTTGAGATAATCAACTTTAGAAATCAAAACATGTGAAACATATCTTGCCAAAACTCAAAAATTAGTTATTAACTTGGAAATGTAAAAGAAAGGAGGTGCTAAACCAAAACATCAATATGAAATTAGACTTGAAACATGAAAATAAAACACTTGTTTGAAATGATTACAATACTTGCTTCTGAAATAGACTTTACATATAAAAACTCAAACCATCAAGAGACAAGTAAAGTAAATGTAATGGAAATTTCTCTTGGTTAATTTTATTAATTAGCTCTACAATAAGATTACAATTTAACTCTTCAATCTTCAGACCTCACCCTCGCCCAATGATATGGATCTCACAGTGAGGAGTCAATAGAGGAGTATAGGATCCTTAAGATGTCTATTTCAACCAAATTATGTTGGGGGTAAAATTTTAATGAGGCTTGGGTCCTTCTTACACCAAAATGCCTAGATGAAATGCAAATTGCATTAATTCCCCAAATTAAAATAATGATACATGCAAATGCTTCAAAGAGATTGATTTGCAATGCTTGAAAATGAAATAGTGTTCAACATAAGTTGCAATTATAACTTCAATTGGAGGAATAAAATTAGCTTATAAGTGTTGCATGTGTTTCATCAATGAATTAAAATGATACAAGTAATTTTCTTGAAAGTAAAATTTGTTTCAAATAGACAATGACAATAAATTGCTCCAATATTCAAGATAACAATGTAGCATAAAATTGAAGCATGTACTCAGGCGCTCATGAAACAATTTACCAAGTTAAATGGAAATGAATCAAAGTTTGTTAAGAATATACAATGCTTCCATGTAAATGATGAATTGCTCAAAGTAAAGTGTAAGTTTGTAGCTCCAAGCAACAATGAGAAAGAAAATGCAAAGCTCAAATGAAATTGTAACAAACTTTAACTTAATGAAATGCGATAATGAGGTTGTGTTAATTCCCAGTGAAAGCATGCATGTAAGTGAATGAAGTATGAAAGCTTAAACCATGCAAATGTCAATCCACCCAAGAGAAGCCTCTCTCTAAATGAGGAGATAGGATATCATGGGAGAAATCCTAAGCTCCCACAAGCAAGTTAGATATTTTATTAACATTACAATGAGAAGAGGGCCCTTCAAAGTTCTCAACTATACTTCAAGGAGAGTCCTTACAATAATTGCTTGAAACTTGGACACTAGACCTCTTTTCTTGAGAAAGTAGTGACAAGATCTCACAAAACCTATGCAAGGGAAACAAGGTGTGAGTTTCCTCCAAATGCCTATGGCTCAGAGAGGAAAATGGGCAGCCCTCTAGTGAACTCGCCTTAGCCAAAATAAGCCTCAAAAGGGCTCACAACATCCTTGGAAATCAAACCCCCAACACTTGCCAAAGGTCCTGCAAACACTTGTTAGATGTTGCGGGAAGTTGCTCTTCAAAATCTGCCACACAAGGGTTAGCAAACAATCCAAACAATGGCTGCAAAATAAGTTAAGTATTAATAGAAAAATTAGCAGGATAAAATGTATACGTAGAATTATAATTTACAAAAGGCTAAGCTAAAGAGTGAGAGTAAACTCTCGTCTTTGCTTAGCCATCTTCAAGCTCTTAGATAGCAAATGAAAGAAATGAAGTACAATGTTTTTTAAAAATAGATTTAAATTTAGAAGTTCTTGGCTTGTGTACAAGCTATGTGCTGGAATCCTTGCAAAACCACTTTATAAGATAAGACTATGAAGGTTCAAAGAACAAATGAGAGCTCCTTTAAGAATATATCAAGAGGGGGTTGGTCTCTCCAAAGACTTCCCCTCATGCTTGATTCTATAATCCCAACAAAATGTTCCCTCCACAAAAATTCAATCAATAATTAGTTCCATATAGATTTAGCAATAAACAATGATAAGAAACTCTAGAGATTTATTTAAAACCAACTAGAGCATTCTATACCTAGAGCATACTTATAAATTAGATGTCAATGCAAGATAGCTCTACATTAACAAATCTACAAGAGCATATGGAAGAAAATTAGATCAAAGCATGAGTAAAAGGAAGTATATCAATGCTCAACAATTTATCACACTCGAAAAGGAGGAACACCTCATGAATGAAACCCCAAAGTCTTTATTGATATTTCTAAAAGTGTACAAGGCAGCAACGTTTCCACAAGCACAATAGCTAGTAACAATATCATCCAATGTGAGAGCCCATGGCTCTATTATATAGAGAGTTGGGAGCAGATCCCAATGAAGAATGCCAATGACAAATGGAATTGGAGACAATCTCAATGTAGAAGTGATTAAACAAGTGGCATGAGGTGACAATCCCAAAGAGAAATTCGAATTTGTTGAATGGAACTCCAATGCCAAGTGTAAAAATCGAATGTTGGCAAGTGGACATCATTTTCTTCTTCCCTTATTTGTCAAATTCGAATTTTATGGTGGAATGACAATTGTATATGGGTGGTAATCCATGTGGGGACAATTTTCCACAAAAATCTCCACCAAATATTCTCCTAAATCCTGCCAAATGTGCATTAGCTTCACAAATTCGAATTTCCAAGCAGCGTTTTCATTTAATTCTAAAAATTTGATTTTATTTTAGCACATGTACTTTCCTTGATTTTAGGAATACACATCACCTTGGGCCTTCACTTTAACTCCACCATAATTTTCCACCTCATTTCCACAACATTTAGCATGTGTGGATATTTATTTTTCTCCATTTATTGAATTTCTGGCTTAATTAATTGCCAGATTTCCCACTAAACTTAGGAAAAGTGGAGTTTGAGGGTCCAAAACACATTATTAACCCTTCAAAGTGTGTCATAGTAGAAAGTTGAGGGTGAGAGGTGTAATTTTGATTACTCATACCCCATACAAATTCTCTAGACTACACTTATTACAATTTAAATACAATTTATTTGCAATTTTTGACTTGTGGGAAATCTAAAAAGTTAAAAAATGACTAGCTAGACCTAACCAAATTCCAAGAAATTTTTTGTGTGATCAAGTATGGTAATAAACATCGACTCTAGACACTAAGATGTGTCAGGGGCTCAAGCCACCTCGGCTTTGGGGTAACACGTGAGTGAAAAAACCTAGAAAATTATCTGCCTCTGAAAAAGAAGGGATAATTAACCAGATTAAAAAAACACTCCAAGGTGTACTCATTTGTTGATCGAGTCCCAACATCCTAGACCTGTTACAGATTTAAAACTCATCATTACTAGTATCACTTATTACAATTTCCCGTAGGGTGTGGAATCTGGGTACAAGAAAGATGATGAAAAGATAGAAGTAGAGTTAAAAAAATCTTTTGAATGACAATATCTGATGGTACAAGTGTCCTCTAGATCATCCTTGGGCATGTAGTCTTCATATAATCATCAGGTGCCACTCTAGTGGTCAACAATACCTTCAATTGATCAATACCAAGACCATGACAGAGACCCTTGACACTAGAGTCCTCCCAAGACTAAGTCACTAGCCTCTTCTTCAACGTTGTTCTTCCTCTTGTCAACTTCCTTCAGATTCTCGACTTATTCTTGAAGGTTTGTAACCCTACAACCAAAACCCTAGATGATATTTTGCTCCTTGAATAGTCTCCTCAAAAGGGAGACTCCTTTCTCTTCCTCACTCGGCTTCCTTGAGCAAAGTTCTTTCCCAAACTTGATCACCCTTGTATGACTGCAAACTTCAGTCTATCCTTGCCAAACTTCAAACCTATAATGTGAGGGTAATTTGGCCCAAAAATAGTCCTCCAATGATGTCACTTCCTTTCGCTATCTTTCCTTTGTCTCTCGCTGCCCTTTAGGGTCCTTAGATGATTTGCGCAATTATGATGATAAAATTTCTTCACTAAATTGCTTGCCTTTAAATGAGGCCAAGCATTGGTATGGTTCATGATTGTTTAGGCTGACCTGCCCTTTAGAGTAGGCCGACTTCACTTCTCTAGAATTATCCCTTCATAGTAGGCCGACTTGAGAAAGGGCTAGTGACAAGGTCTTGGAGGGTTAGTTACAAAGACAAGTATGACTCTTTACAATGTGTAGCATGCCTTCATTACATGACAATAACTCTTTAGACTTTTATGACTAGATGACAATATCCCTAAGGGCTCTCAATGGGAGCCTCAACTAAAAATAAAATCTCTTGCTCACGAAATCCATGATGCATGCATTTACAATAATTTTATTTTTCTTCTTTACATCTCTTACATAAAATCACAATTACATGTCATTATGAAGACGGAACCTAGTTACACATTTCAACAAGGGGCTTGAGAGGCAGACTGTTGTTGGGATCTAGGAGGGATTCTCCATCACATCGTGTAGTCAGTAAGTGATGGTAGTAGCCATGTGATGGACTTCGTGGTTGGGTGCACACACCTTTTCATATCCCCTTTAGAGTTCTTGACAAGACTAGTGACAGGATGGATTGACAGGGGGGCAAGAAGATTTCATGAGTTGTCATGGCATGTTGGGCATACATGGGATTGTATGATGATTAGCCTCCTTTGGCAGGAGTTGGTAGGAGGAGGTGGCATTTCCAAGCCACCAGACAAGGTATTGTATGGAACAATGTGGAAAACTTCGACTCGGGAATAAATCGACAATGGTCCAAAAATTGAAAAAGTCGTTAAAGTCGAGAAGTTTTTGAAAAAAATGACAAAAACTCGGCAAAATTTAAAATCTACCAAAATATTTATTTTAAAAAAATAACATATAAAGTATCCACAACATCAAATAAATGCATTGGAACATAAATATGAAAATAAAGCTAATATATAAGATGTGTAATAAATCTAGTGTTATGTCACATATCAACAGTGAAACAAGTCCTTAATCCTGAGTCCTGACTCAGTGTCAAGAGTCAAAATATAAAAAAAAATATAGTAAATGTAGATCATGATCATGAGTCATCTACATGTCATAAACTAATCAGTCACTGAGTTCCTCTGCCACCACAAATCCACGAAACAAAACTGGTAAATCTCCTCCTCTTGGGAAGTGACAAGCACCTCCTCTCTCCATAGGCTCAAATTTCAAAGGTTAGTGTTGAAATTTCTAAGTCTGACACATTAGAAATCCCTATTGCATTATCTAGTTCATTTCTCCTACTTGTTTATTACATTAACAAGTTATTTATATGATTATAAATACTAAAATAAACACAAATGCAACCTTAACTCATATATAGATTAGCAACTGAAAAATACTAAGACAAACATACAAGGGACACTGTTGTTTTTGGACAATTGTCCCCGAAAAACCCAATGCGGGAAAATCGGTGCAACAGTTCTGAGGGTTTTATTATTATGCAGATTTCTTGAGTACATCTAAGGTGCCAAATTGGATTACCCAATAGGGATTGTTACATGACAATAATACCTCTTCTCAGAGACATATATTCAGCTTCTCAACTCTAGTCTGCCCCAGAAAATCCTTCCGTGCTTCTCCTAGGCTCTGCGTGAGCCCTGCTAAACTCAACGTCACTCCTGAAGCCCTTGCATCAGCCTTCTGACTCTATGTGTCAACTCTCCAGCCTTTTGCGTCACCCAAGCAGGCCCCTCAGCCTCTGCGTAATCTCTAGCTAACTCTGTGTGGCTCCTGCTGCCTTTGCATAGCTCTAGCTACCTATGCGTTAGCCTCTTCTGTCACTGCGCTGATCCTTTGGCACTATCTCTACCTCCCTGCTATGTACTCACTGCCCCTCACTGCAACAGATCACTTCTTTGAATTTTCTCAGCAAGCCCCGCTCCAGAAAATCGAACTGACTGATCAATCTTGGTGTGTCTCCAACTGACCCTAAAGCCTCCTCTTATACTTTTCCTATTGAGTCTTCAACGACCGAGATTAAGTCCCTAATCAACGACTAAGATTAAATTTGGCTTGATCCATGTCATTTAGAACATTCTCACCCAGTGTTATATTAATACCCATTAATATTTTAATTTTCCTAAGTTTAGACTTAGGAACTCCATTTAAAAATATTAATTATTTTAATATCTTTCTAACTAGGTGGAATTTCCCCAAACTGTTTCTAGGTCTTGGAGATCTCATGTGCTTTAGCCTCTCCACCAATTTTCATGGCTAGAGCACATCTGATGCTACCACAAATCAACACTCCCTCCTAGCGATGAATGTGCTCTAGTAATGCTCCACCACTGAACATCACACTGATCCTTCCGCACTGGCGCTTGTGCTAATGCTTGGCCTGGCTCTCAACATCCACTGCACTAATGCTTCCTGTACTCTTGCCCATGGCTCTGCCATTTCCATTGCTACATATGTACTGTAGATCCCTCTCAACATGCTGCCCATGTTGCCCATAACACTGCCACTACTAACTACAACTCAGTTACTGAGAAGTAAGTAATTGATCTACCCAAATTTTGACATCCTTGTTAGTCTGGAAGCCCCCCTGATGCTGAAGCTACTTTTGCTGCTATCCTATGCTTCCTTTGCTACCTCTACACTGTTGCAACCACCACTGTGCCTCTCACACTACTGCAACCATCTCTATGCCACTCGCACTGTTGCAACCATCTATGTGCCTCTCGCACTGTTGTGGCCACCACTGCGTTGCTATAGACCTTTGCACTCTAGCACTGCCTTGTCGCTCCATCGCATCTTGCTTCTTCCCGACATTTATCATCTTGCTACTGTCATTTCGAGCTCTTGTAGCCAGATATGATCCAAGAGTTTGGGCACCTCAAGGATCCTTCCCCTCATCTTCTGTAGTCCTCCTGACTATATCTCGATGTCACCCCACCTCTTATCTAGAGGTGCATGATCACTCATGGCACAATTGTCATCAGTCTCGACTTCTTTCTCCACCTTGGCAAGAGCTGCCTTGGAGTCGAAAGCCTCTCCCTTGTTCTTCTTCCTGCGACACTAGGATGCATAATGACCCAACTCCCCACAATGGAAGCATTTCACCTTGGAGATATCCTTCTTCTTCCTCTACCCTTGCTATCCCACAGATGCCAAAGCCGCATCCTCCTCCCCTTTCTTGACTCGACCTCCTCTACTGCTATTTCTCACCTTGGTCAACTGTCTGATCTCTTCTCGGCAGAGTGTTGTCCACGTCTCTTCCCATCCTGGAAGAGTAGCTCTGCCCAAAATGCCTTGGACAAATATCTCCCACTCCTCAGAGACTGCATTCAGGGCAGTCCTCACCATGAACTCTTGATCCGGCTTGACCCCTATGGAAGTAAGTTGGTCCTGAATCTCCTACAATCTGAGGAGGTATATATTTATCTTCTCCCCCTTCTGCATCTGATACGACCGTAGTTAATTCTCTAATAGCATCTTCCACTACACGGAAGTACCCTGATACAATCTTGTCAAAGTATCCCACATCTCCTTTGTTGTGTTCTTTTCGGCAATATGTGGTATGACATGATCCTTGACCCCATCAAGGATTATGCACTTTTCCCTCACCATTGTATTCTCATGCTTCTCATTATCAACTGGGTCTACTGGGATAGCCACGGTTCTCAAAGCAAAGCCGTTGAAGCGATGTCTATCCAGGACTGATAGGATCTTGGCTTTCTAAAAGGCAAAGTTGGAAGCCCCATCCAACCTTTCTTGATCCCTTAGTCTGTTTACTACCATTTCGGCTCCTTTTCTGGACTCCCTCCGAGTTTCAACTTCCCTCCTGGAAATCTCCCTAAGTCCTGATTTCCCTATTGGAAATCTTCTCGCCAAATGTCGAACCACTCCTCTCCAATCCTCTTTGCAATTGCAACTCGGATTTGGATTTCTTGGCTAGAAATCTGTTAAGGCAGCGACTCCCTCTATCTTGGTTCTGTCCCGTTAGGTACTTTTCTTCTTTGACAGAAACAACACCTCACCAACTTCATAATTCACAATCTGCCCACAGCTCCCTAGGCCCCAACAACTAAAAAAACTGAGCCTTCTAGCTCTGCACAATCCCGAAAAAGGCTGAATCACTCCTCTGGCCAACTGCGTCAAGCCTACCTGGCTGAGTAGGATGACGTGGCTCTTCGTGAGCCTCTTATTCCTTTCTCTACCTCTATGTTGGCCCTTTCTCTAGCTTAAAATGATGATGCAGGATCTTCTGTGTCACTTCTTCTCTGTTGCCTTCTGCTTAGGAGCAACTCTGTCTCTTGGGATAGCTGTTACAACTACAAATTTTTGATATCGCTGATGCCTTCAATCCTCCTGTGATCTCAATGCTCTGATACCATGTTGAAATTTCTAAGTTTGACACGTTAGAAATCCCTACTGCATTATCTGGTTCATTTCTTCTACTTGTTTATTACGTTAACAAGTTATTTATATGACTATAAATATTGAAATAAACACAAATGCAACCTTAACTCATATACAGATCAACAATTGAAAAATACTGAGACAAAAACACAAGGGACACCATTATTTTTGGGCAATCGTCCACGGAAAAACCCAGTGCGGGAAAACCGGTGCAATTGTTCTGAGGGTTTTATTATTATGCAGATTTCTTGAGTACAACTAGGGTGCTGAACTGGCTCGCCCAATAGGAATTGTTGCACGACTGTAATACATCTTCTTAGAGACAAATATTCAGCCTCTCAGCTCTAGTCTCCCCCACGAAAATCCTTCCGGCGCTTCTCCTACGCTCTGCATGAGCCCTGCTAGACTTGGCGTCAGTCTTGAAGCCCCTGTGTTAGCCTTCTGACTCTCTACATCAGCTCTCTAACCTTCTGTGTCACCCACGCATGCCCCTCAGCCTTTGCACAATCTCTAGGTTCCTCTTCATGGCTCTTGCTACCTCTGCGTAGCTCTAGTTGCCTTTGTGTCAGCCTCTTCTCTCACTGCGTTGACTCTCTGGCACTATCTCTGCCTCCCTACTATGTACTCACTGCCCCTCGCTGTAACAAATCACTTGTTTGAATTTTCTCAGCAAGCCCCTCTCCAAAAAATCAAACTGACTGATTAATCTTGGGATGTCTCCAACTGACTCTCAAGCCTCCTCTTATACTTTTCCTTTTGAGTCTTCAACGACTTAGATTAAGTCCTTAATCAATGGCTAAGATTTGATTTGGCTTGATCCATGTTATTTAGAACATTCTCACCTAGTTTTATATTAATACCCATTAATATTTTAATTTTCGTAAGTTTAGAGTTAGGAACTCCATTAAAAATATTAATTATTTTAATATCTCTCTAACCGGATAGAATTTCCCAAAACTATTTTTGGGTCTTGGAGATCTCATGTGCTTTAGCCTTTCCACCAATTTTCGTGGCTAGAGCACATTCGATGCTACCACAAATCAACGGTTAGAGTGCAAAATGAGTGGAAAAGTCACCCTTTTCTTTACTTATATGTGGCTTGATACTCACTCACGAGTTTCTGGATAAACTGTTGATTTTATCCCGTGTTTAACGATTAAATCCCAAGTTTTTCATTTTTGAAAAAATTGTGAAAAACTTTGTCGATAACATTGATGAGTTGAAAATATTGCAAGCTCCCGATGTTATCGGGACTTTTTCCACAGTATGGAGACAATACTCTCTCACTGGTATATTGGACACAGGAGCTACTGAGGATATGCTCAGTAGTTTCATTCACGCTAACATGTGAGGAGTTAAGTCGCTCAGGTCTATATGGGCAGATGAAGAGATATAGCTCACATTGTGGAGGGCTTACTAGCAAATTGGTGGATGTGTTGGCACATGCGTTATGGCATATGGTACAGGGTGGTACGACAGTAGGCAGTGTACCCATTGGTGCACAAAGATATGTTGCAGAGTCCAGTGTTATGCAAAGGGATGCGACCTGATGCATACAAATGAAATTTTAGACCCTAACATTTGATGTTGTATACAATGATGAGCAGTGGTCTATAGAGGAGCATGGAGATGCATTATTTGTTGTAGCATGTTGGTTTGCATTGTGGAGTAGGAGGAGCGAATCACATCGCATTGATTCCATGTGCAATGTGCCAGGTACAGTGACATAGGCAGGATACAAGACAATATAGGATGATACAACAGTAGCACGAGATATCTAGTGGTGTATAAGGACAGGCTGCAAGGTATAGTGTCATGTCGAGGAGTACAAGGATACTCAGTGGTATGTAGTGGCGTATGGTGATGCACAATAGGGTCTTGGATTGTTGCCTCTAAGGAGACTTATGGATGAGGACTCTAAGCACACCTTTGGGTGTAGTTCACCCAGGGTCGATGAGGACATAAATGAGCGACATTTGTTGGTATCCATGGGGACTCACACACCTATCCCTCCTCTACATCACTTGCATGAACATATGATTTGGTTGTTGTCCTTTAACACTTTGGGCATGGGGAGCAAGGTGCAGGGAGCTCACCTAGATATTTGGTGCAACTCAATGCACCAAGGGAGAGACTTCTCAGTGGTGGCATTGGGTCAGGGAACAAGATGATAGGTACAAGTTTGGGGATTGCATGGTTTGTGGCTGAGGTAGCATATGTTCCACCCTGTTGAAGAAAGTGTAACAAGGTTTGGTCTTCATGATGACATGATATTTGTATTTGATGTAATAAAAGGAAATAAATTATTTTTGTAATCTTCCTACATGGGTTTCATGAGCAAGAAGTGACTCTAGGTAAAAGACTTCTTCTTGATGTCTTTAGGACTTATTGTTATGTCAAAGAGTCATGTCATGAATGGAGAAGCTCCTTTAGAGCCTATGTAAAATGTATTGGTGTCAAACCAACCCTCCAGGACCAAGGAGAATCCTCTAAGAGCAAGCTCACCGAAATCTGCAAGCAAAACAACAAAGGAATGCAATGTTGGCTCCAAAATGAATTAAATATATAAATATATGACATGTCGGCTTGAAGAAAGGGTCACGTCGGTTCAAAAGTTCATGTTGGCTTGCATATATGGGATGAGCACTATAAATACCCATGAAGGGCCAACGAAAAACACATAAGAAAATTTTGGAATGCTCTGAAATTTTGTGTGGAGGAGCAGAGCCACAGTTAAGGCTTGATTGCACCTCATTTGGGCTTTAGGTGCAATCTTGACCTCGACCTAATGGAGCAGGAGTAACCTTGTATAGTGGACGCTGCAATCATCAAAGGATTAGAAATTCTCAGCATCTCTGTTTTGGGCATACGGATCTACCTAGACATATCATAATTACACAACTAGTGATCTCGGCATACCTGTGAGGATCTTGGCTGAATGGACCAGCGAAGATCTAGACAAAGTGTTAATGAATCTCACATAGCAATCTTGATATCAAGGTCTCGGTGATACTTTTGTAGAAGTCTAGACAAAGAACAATAGTGATAGAAACTCTCTCTCGGCCTAATAAGATTGATGTCAGATATATATACTATTGTGGCACAATAACAAGCCGCAAAGATGATTTTTCTTGTAGGATACAGTCCTAATAAAGAGCTACAGTAACAATTACAGTCTCTGAATAAATGAGACAAAAAGAACCTGAGTACGACGAGGAATAGTATCTCATATGGGTAGATCTATTTCTATTAGTCAATGTATATATATGTGTGTGATGAAAAGAACTTTGGATCACTCACTATCTTTGTATGGTCTCGCTGTTTTGAAAATATCACAATGATCCTGTAGTCTTGGTATACACTCTCGCATGTTCACAGTCAACATGATGGTCTCATCTAGAGTACAGTAATGAAGGCATGATGAAACAATTATCATGATGACTGCCATAAAGAAGATCTCAGTGCATCGATGAAGGCTTATAGTTCATAGTGAAGATCTCAATGGATCTTGTAGATATGGTGAAGAAGCAATAATGAAGATCTCAGCGATGCTGTAGTGATGGCTTCAATGGTGCAAGAATGAGGATGATCTCAACAACGATAGAAACGTGGATTGATTTCTTGGTCTTGGAGAGGCAGAGTGTGTCAAGGGTCATGGTATTGGTATTCATCAATGGAATCTCTATAATAAGAATTTATGCATGGGTTTTCCTCTCCAAGAAAGAGAGGTTTTGGCCCTGGCAAAAAGCCTAATATTTGTGTTCTTGTATCTTTTGTTTTTTGATAGCAATTTGATGAAGCTAACATACACATGTTAATAATGAAGTAAACATCAAACTAAGATAACATTGTTTAAATACTTCACAAATTGTTATTATGTAACAAAGAATCGCACTAATTATGCATGCCCTAGATTCTTCAACACACCCTTGAGTTCAAACTTAAGGGGATGCTTGACACATTTTGGGTGAGGCACTTTGAGGTGTCACATGAGCATATACATTAGGTGGTTGACCTTTCTTACTAGTGAATGTTTAGTCTCCGAGCAATATTGGGGTGTGCTTCTAGGAGATAGGATAGCAGATCCCACGGTGTGGTATGGCGGGTGCAAGGCAGATTTGTATGAACTAGGTTGATTCATGACGTATGGAGTCTATATATTGATTGCATGCAGGAAGCAGAGATGTGAGGTTGTTGGATTCCAATAGTCATTAGGACTACGCCACAACAGTTTTGGTTACGGGATCCAAGGATTCAATTCCCTGATAAGACACTCCATTTCGTGAGTTGTAGGACCATAACATAGGGTGATCTATCTCTCTTTGGGGTTGACACATGGGGGATCACTGAGGCCTCCATTGTATGGTGAGGTAGGTTTTTCCTGTTACAGCGCAGGATCAAGATTAGCCATGGATGGGTAGATATTGACATCATAGAGATACCTGGGCAAGATGAGCTTGGACTTCATCGATATTTCGCCATCAAGTTTCAAGGGAGGAGGATACAATGTGCGCATGGTGGGAAATCTGTTAGAGTCAGAGTAGTGTAGTGACAGCATGGTGGCACGCTTCTGAGACTAGCATGGGACCTGAGCATGAAAACAGTTGATAACTCAACCACTTTTTAGGGATGAGCTCGTTGCTACAAGGGGAGGTGACTCAGATCTTCCATTGGGCTTCAGTGACTCGCTGATGGCATGGGGGACTTCATTAGCATGGCAGGTTGGTCAACAGGAGGATATCAGGAGGAGCTCATGTGGGAGAGATTTCGTCCCCATAGGGATTGGGTTGTATTTTCAGGAGTTTACTCTTGGTGTGCATGAGGTGGACTACTTGGTAAAGCAACTTCATGGAGAGTTGGACAGAGTCCTACATTATCATGATGCTCTACTTATTAATGGTATTTAGAGGGCTTCTGGAGCTTATACCTAGTTGGATGGTGAGTGCAACAAGGCTGCTTCACATTGATCAGGATGGCTTGGGATCCTGGTATTGAGGGATTCCTTCATGATAGGACAATGCATAGATCGGAGATGACTCAATAGCGCATTTGGGACCTTGGTATTATTGGTGGTGATAGTGGTGATCGATAGTCAGAGAGGTTGCTTGTTTAGGCATTGCTCGAGGACAAGCAATTTTTCGTGGGGAGGAATGTCATGTCACCAATTTTTATTTTCCACATTAGAGGCAATTTTGGAAAGGGGACATTTTTGGTTTTGGGACTTCGGAGAAAAAGGGAAAATTGCAACTCTAATGGAATGTGGGGGCTATAAGAAAGAGAAATTCGACCCAAGGATAGAACTCACACTCTCGGAGGAGAGAGAAAAGAAAAGGAAGTGCAAATTAGGCGAGAGAGAGAGAGAGAGAGAGAGAGAGAGAGAGTGGGGACCACAAGGGGAGAAGAGGCTAGCAAATTATAAATAGAACTTGAGGGCCTCACTTTCGGCATCTTTAGTCATTTTACAATTTCAACATTAGTTCTCTTGAGTTTCTTATCCAAGACAACCATGTTGTTCAACTCAAGGAATTTCCGAGTGGGAATTCCACCTCTACCTTTGGTGAACTTCGAGTGTCACCACAGGGGAGTAAGAAGGAGTCCATCTCAAGGCTTCTCTAAGAGCTACATTGCAAACTATTTCCAGTTGGAGTGTCGTTCTCTTAGGGCACAAAAGGCAATTCGAAGGGCTAAGAGAAGTTTGTAATGCATGGCGTTTTTGTTGGAGAATTTGCAGAGATTTATCCATAGCAAGGATGAGTTTTTCCTTGGTGATTTGCAGGGCCGAGAGTGTTTCATTTTAGAGGGCCAAATTTATCTATTTTAGGGCTTGCACAGGGGTTTCTGGACAACAACTGCACATACATTTTGATAGGGAGATTTGGGGAGTTTGAGCTAAGGAGAACTAAAGAGGTTTGGAGGAGTGAATTGCAGTGGTTGGAGGAGATTTTCTAGGAATTGATTTGGCCTCCTATAGTGGGATTCTTTTTACAGGGTGTTTTTCTAGCCAGTTGGAGCCACACACATTTCTTGGGGTTCATTGGGGCATTTTGGATTTAGCCAAAATCCTTGTTGGGTTTTTGTGGGTTTCGTGAGAGGAGGCTAGGATTAATTTTACAAAATTTTCTGAGCACTTATAAGGGCAAAATTCCTAGTTCTATTCAGCAGCCAACAACAAAAATTGTTGGAGGAGGGCACAATGTACCCTTGGACCATTTCCACCACTTGGGTCCGTGAAATATTTCTGGGTTTGGTTGGAGTTGGTTTGGAGAGCCTACATTTAATTTTGCAGAATTTTTGGAGCAGATCTGAAGGCTGAAATCTCAATACATCTACAATAGCAGTGGTAGTAAATTTCTAGGTCAGTGCAAAGTTTTTTGGTAGAGCCATTGCCGACACTTGGGCACTAACATTTCTCACTTGGATTTTGTTTTACTTGTTGTAGTAAGCCCAGGTCTGTTTGATCTCATTTATTGTCCTCGTATTTGTCATAATTAATACAATGGCTTAGAGTTTTTGCCCATATTTTCATGTTCATATGTGAATGGTTGTGCATTTCTGAATTTGGTAGTTGTAGCTACTTCATTGCTTATGTTCTTTTTCCAAAGGAAAAATCGTAATCTTTCATTATTTTTGAAAAATTACATATAGTAGATGCTTGGTAGCATATGCAGCATTTGGCCCTTAGCCATATCAGTGTATACAAGTCAAAAATATGTACATCCATGTCCATTTCAAAAATGGTTCTGAGTAATAAACATATTCACCACACAGGGCGATAGCATGATCGTGTCTAAAATAGAAAACCATAACTGAGATATCTACAATATAGATTCACCATGCAGGGCGATAGCATAATAGATAGTCTAAAAATAAAAACATACTATGATATATACAATGAATAATATTATGTTTGGATATGTCCCAAAAATATTTAGGGCCTATCTGCCTTATGATATGCCTGATCAATATAAGGCCTGTGGTAGTATTGGTACTCAGTTGTACTCCTCTGCTCCTGAATCATCCACTGGCCTCTGGGTAGTAGCGTGGCCTCCTTGGAAATCCTATCAATGCTTTTGTTATGTTCCTTGTAAATGCGATGACACGAGATGGAGTTAAATTGAGATTTGAATATGACCACTTCATCCAAAATATTTCTAACAGTGTGTGCATGTCAGGAAGTGATGTTATTGAACCAATTTATAATGATTTTTGAGTCTCCATAAATCTGTAGATTGATGTAGTCATGGCCTAGTGAGAAATGCAGTAAATGTCAGAGGGTGATTAATTCAACATAATTGTTTGTCCCTCCTCCAAGTGCTAGCTTGACCTTAAAATGATGATGATCAGATAGATACACTAGGAAACCTCCTCGACACCCATGTTCCTGTGCAACGCCATCAAAGTATGCCTAGGGGATAGATTTATCAATGGGATCAGGTGCAAGTGCTTGTCGAGGAAGAGGCATTGTGAAATCAGGCAATTCATTGTAGGTGGAGATGATCTTAGCAGAAATAATCTGCCATCTAGCAACACCATCCTCAAAGATAATTTTGTTCTGGGTTAGCTAGATAGACCAACATATAAGCAAAGGGAGCAAAGCAATTTTGATCCATGATGTGTGGTATACCAGTTTCTCCAGGCATGGTTTAAGTTTTCCCCATCCCATCTGCCAACAAATTGGATCGATGTAGAGATGGACTGCCAAAGGCTTACAGTAGAACCACATTTTAGAAAAAGGTGTTCAATCATTTCTAAGGCCTACTTACAAAGGACACACCAATGCGGTCCATATATGGCACGATGGGTTAAATATTCCCCAATGGGAACTTTTTTACTAAGCACACACCAGAAAAAGAGCCTGGTTCTCGGTGGAGTTTTAAGCTTCAAGATAGTCTGCCACCAACCTTGAGTAACCTTCGGCTGTCTGTTGTTAATCAGCCCGAGATAACCAACTTTTGGAGTATATACTCCATTATCAGCTAAGAAACAAATAAGTTCATCACGTCCCTCCTTAATTCTGATGTGAGATTCAGTCAGTGCAGAAGTATAATTTTGCCACGTTTGGTGCCATTGGGGTGGGATATCAAGTAAGTGAGTAGACTTCCATCCCTGTGCAAAGATGGAGGTATTATCCTGATCTACATGTGAGTGATAACTTTGATGTCTCTCTGATTTAGAAGGTGGATAAGCTCTCTCAGAAGATGGTGTCGATCACCTCCACTAGTCCAGGGATCCAGACCAATGCGAGCTTTTGAACCATCATTTATCCTTCAGGCCAAATTATTGTGGATGATAGGTAAGGAGTGAAGCAGAGATTTCCAAACATAAGAGATGCCAATCTTATACTATCTTGGCAGACACACCCAATCCATGAGCTGTAGAGGCCAAATATATTTGTCATAAGTGACAGTGGTCTAGAGGTTCTGTCTAGTGAGTAGTGTCCATCCCATTTTTGCAGCAAGAGCCTGAGCAAAGAGATTTAAATCTTTTAATCTCGAACCTCCCCATTATTTAGGCAAAGCAATCTTATTCCAGCTAACCCAAGCAAAAATTTGCTTATCTTGATGACCGTTACATAGATATCTACTACATATCTGTTGAAGGATGGCAAGGATGCTTCTGGGAATCCATGTTAAAGCCATCAGGAAAACAGGTGTGGCCTCCAGTACAGATTTGATGAGCACTAATCTTCCTGCTCTAGATAATAATAAATGACACCAATTTGATAGCCTTTTCTCCAACGTAATGACCAACCATATCCAATCAGCTATTTTTTGACACAGGAGTTTGATCTAGAACCCCAGGTATTTAAAACCCTGATTAAGTGGGAGGATGCTATATGGGAAGTGCTGCTGAGCATATGGAGACTCCTGGATGGAAGTTTGGGCTAAGGTTATAGTGGATTTCCCATGGTTAACCATCATGCCTGTAGCTTGAGAGAAAAGGGAGAGTACATTAGCAAAGGAGGCAGAGTCTCGTATGCTACCATCAAGAAAAATGAGAATGTCACCGACAAAAAATAGATGAGTGAGGTAACATAGGTCATTCACTTTTAGTCCAAATAGTCGACCATTTCTCTTTGCCTGTGCAAGGAGCCGACTGAGTCCTTCCATGACAATAAGGAAAAGAAGGGGAGATAGGGGGCATCCTTGTCTGAGTCCCCTCTCGGCATGAAAGAAATGTGAAGAAGATCCATTGATGAGTACACTGAAGGAGGTTGAGGTGATGTAAGACATGATCCAAGTGATGAAATCATGGGGGAAGCCCAGATGAATCAGAGGCATTTTGGTGTAAAGCCAGCTAACACGGTCGAAAGCTTTTGTCAGGTCAATCTTTAAGATGGTGCCCTTTAGTTTTTTGGTCCTGATCGAGTGTATGGCCTCTTGAGTAGTGCCAATGGCTTCGTGAATCTGTCGATTCTCAAGAAAAGCAAATTGCTCAAGTGATATATGGAGAGAGGATGGGCCTAATCCTGTTGGCGATAATCTTTGCAATGATTTTGTAGAGACAATTGCAGAGAGAGATGGGGCAAAAGTCATTGAAATATGATGGAGAATCAGACATGGGTATAAGAGTAATGAAGGTGGAGTTAATGGCATCATATAATTTTCTAGTGGTCCTGCATTCCTCCACTACTTTGAGTAGGTCTTGTCCCAAGAGTTCATAAAAGGCCAGATAAAATTCAATAGTCCATCCATTTGGCCCTGGACTTTTATCTTTTTAAACCATTTCAGGGTCCCCTCAAGTTCAACAGTCATCACTGGTGAGGTGAGATCATCCGCCATGTCTTCATCCACAAACGGAGGAAAATGGCCAGCTACTTGAATAATGTCCGCTAGATTGGACCCAGGAGGGGTTTTGTAGAGATTCTGAAAATGAGGGTGCCCAGAAGAGAAAGTTTATTGGAAGTGTCTACCACACCTCCATCAGGTAAGGGCAGATTCCAATAGTATTAGACTAATGTTTTAAAATTCTGACTCTGACTCCAACTCAGCCGAGGGTCGACTCCGACTCCGATTTTGACTCGGTATCGACTCGGCCGGCTCGATTTCAGTGACTCGGTCGTTGTAAAAAATACATTAAATATTTATTTTTTATAAAAACACATAATTTTAAAGATTTTCATTAATGTTTCCAAACACACAGCATTAGAATATAGATAGAATACAACATATGATCAAAGTAGGCTCATGAATATATCCATTATATCAAAATGGCACCCAGTGCAATGTCCAATACATACACGATGATGATATAGAGATCGAAACAAAAACACATAATCAAGGAGGCTAGAAATGGCCTCTACAACAAAAGTCTGTGACCAATATTAATGGCTACTGCTAGAGTTTCCAACATCATCTGGCTCAATGTTACTTGGGAGTGGGAGCGACATTTTCAGAAGCTCCTAGTTTGGGAGCGATTCCTGGAGGAGTTCGACAACCAATGTCACTAAAATAAAGGTACATAGAGGGATTGGTGCTTTTGATTAAATAAGAGTTCCATACCCTAATACATGACAAAACTCAATGGAAACATTGCAATCCCCCAATCTTGAAATCCTGAAAAAATGAGAAGTCTACTGGATTTTGAATGAAATCTAAAATTCTACTTTCTCCATATGAAATCCAATGAGGCCAGAACCACTCTCAAACATCTTGAGTCATTTCATGGTAATGCTAAAAATTTTACTTTAATAATTTAACATTACCGTGAATAGCATATCAATACTAGGGATCAGAGTCAGACAAGTAAACCCGTGATTTAGACAGGGAAGCCCAGGGAGTCCCCAAAAATAAAATAAAAAATAAAAAAAATTGTTTTTTTGGGTTCACTAGCCACTGTACATAACCCGGCCGGGTTGATATGGACTTGGCCGAGCCGGTCGGGTTAATACCGAGCCAGTTGAGTTGTGTAACAACTCGATCGGCTGGGTTACACAACTCGGCTGGCTCGGTATTAACCCAGTCGACCGAACTGGTTCAATGGTCGGGTCAATTTTTTTTTGACCGACTCGAACCAACTCGGCTGAGTCGGTTCCGAGCTGGTCAGGTTTAAAAACACTATGTTAGACACCTTTCTTCCCTTGGCATAGTTTTGAAAGAATTTTGTGTTATAATCTCCTGCAAGAAGCCAAATGACCCTGCTCTTGAATCTCCAAATTTCCTCCCTCTCCTTCAATATCTTATCCTTCTGTTTCTCAAGCTCAATAAGATTGGATTTTTCATTAACAGTTGTAAATCCCTTGTTATGATCATCCATTAAATCACTTAGTTCTGATTCAATCTAAGATAGGATATGATCATCCCTTTGTACTTTCTCTTTAGCCCAGGTGATAGATATTTGCTTGAGATGAGAAAGATTGTGGCATAAACCCTCAACCAGAGAGCTATGTCCCGATATGGGATTTGCTTTCCAGTAGTCAATGACCAGCTTGATGTATCTCGGATCTTGTAGCCACACATGGTTGAATTTAAAGGGGGATTTAGGCTTTGAATGGGGACCAAGGATCTCCAAATATATGGGAGAGTGATCAAATATGCCCCCAGAACACACCCATTGTCTATATGTATTCAGATATTGTAGCAAAGGCACCTTAATCAGGAATTGATCAAACCTTCTAGCTAGAGATGCATCCCCAATCCTTCTGTTCCTCCAAGTAGGAAGGGGCTTATTCATGGGGACATTAGAGAGGTCATGCTGCTCCAATAAATTCATCATATACCCTGATAGAGGATCCAATTGGGCTTTTGGACCCCATGGTTCCCCAAATCCCAAGGAGAAATTGGGATCTCCGCCAAGGACAAGGTGATTAGATGAAGTTATAGATAGATTGAGGAATTTGTTCTAGAAATCCTCTCGCCTATGACAGGCTCCATATATGTTAATGATCCGAAGATCCATACCAAGTTCGACCAAGAAACTATCCATACCAATAAACCCTAATCCACCCCACGATGATATGAACTTAATGGTGTGGGGATTGTATCCAATGGCTAACTCCCCAGAACGACCCATAGCATCAAGAGAATAAAAGTTCCAACTAGGTCTTAAGGATTCCAAAGATCTGGTGATGAGATTAGCATCACCAGGGGTTTCTTGCTACATAATGATATCCATAGACTCAACATCAAATAATATATGCAAGGCTAGTTTTTTGGAGGCACTAGCCATACCTCTGCAATTGAAGGAAAGCCACTTCATGGGGGAAACCACCCCTAGGTATTCAACGCTCTAAGAACCCTGTCCAAGGAGGATTGTTTTCCCAAAACAACTTATGCCCTAGCCTTTTAAATGGCTTTAGAGAGATAATATTCTCGGCCACGAGACGATTTGGTGAAAGATCCAGGGAGGTCATGTCCCAGCCCTGAATAGGAGGGTGTTTGACCTTCTAAGTGAGAGCGAGAGCACAAATTGTATGAATGAGGAAGTTCAGACCAGTTCTTAGAGGATGAGAGAGGAATGGAGGATGATGGTGGGAATGATGGAGTGGTGGTAGAAATGATGGGAGGGGGAATGGTGAGAGTGCAGGGTATGGAGGGAATAGAGTGCTTAAAACGTGATGAATCTTGAAATGCAATGCTAGAATTAGATACAGAAGAGTTAGGGTGTGAGGAAAGAGGAGTACCCGTTTTTCTTGCATCCTCGGCAATAGCCTGGGAGCGCGTCATAGGAGGAGATGGTGTCCTGTGTGAACATTCTGTAGCCGGTTGAGAAGCTGCCTGAACGGTGGCCCGGGGGACCGAAACAAGAGTATGGTCCAGAAGAGAAACTGCTTGACCCTTGTGGCCTCTGGTGCGATCGGAGGATCAGGTGATTTTTTTATCAGAGTGCACTCTTTGAATATATGCTCCACATTATGACATCTTCTGCATCGAAACAAGACTCCTTCATAGTCCATAATTTGAACCCGAGTGAAATTCCTCCACTATAATGTGATTTTCTCCTCCAAACCCTCGCAGGTATCCAAATGAAGCAGAATGCAAGCTAGGGTTCGGTTCTTGGACTGAATGTAGGATTTATCATAGTCAAGGTAGGTGTCGAGCGTATTCCCAATCTTGACGAAAACATCCTCCAACCAACACTGTAGTGGGAGTCTCAGTATATGAACCCAGAGTGGTCCAGCCCCAATCTGTTCCCTATCCAGATCGAACAATGGACTCCAATGCTTAAGGAGGACTGGAGCCATCTCTATATGCCAGTATCGAGCAAGTACCAGATCTGTAAATTCCTCCTTTGAAAAATGCAGAGAAAACCGCCCACGAGGGAGGATCTGAACCTCTGGTAGTTCCTTGAGGGTATCGCCCCAGATTTCTTATACCCAGAGGGTCAATCTCTCCGCCAAATAAGCCCTACCACGAACATGCCCAACCAGAATAGAGCTAGCCTTATCCGCGACTTCACCGATTGAAAAACCCTCACCGAATTGGATGGTGAAATCCTTTGACGAAGCCTTTACACACTTAACTTTCCACTTATTAGTCTGGGGCGCAGTAGGATGATCCTGAAGCGGGTCGGAAGGAATGTGCCCGCCCTGTTGAAATTGAGATGCTGATTTAACCATAATCACAGGTGTTTCAAAGCATCCAGACGAGGAATTTGCAATAGAAATTAATGGGATGAAGCCGAGATTTGAAGGACCCCCAGCTGTGTGATTTGCAGCTTTGGTCCTCACTTGATCCTGAGGCGGTGGAGAGCTAGACAGGTGAAGAATGTCTTCTGGAGGGTTTGGCTCAAACGAGGGCGAGGGCAGTGTGACCGCGGCGAGCAAGTGAAGAGTACTAGGGGAGAGCGGTGGACAATCCAAAATAGGTGAGTCTATAGAGAGGGTGCCAAAATCAAGGGAGGACGATGTGAGACCAGGGAGGGTGACCACCGGGGCGGAGCAGGATGGAGTAGATACAGAAGGTGGAGGGGAAGCAGAAAACGTCGAGTTAGGGTTAGGTCTTCCAAAAATAGGTTGGTCGGGAAACGGGTTTGGTGAGTAATCCACCTCCTCGAAGTCCATGTCTTCTTCCATATTCAGCAGGGAAACAACACCATGATTGCTGGTGACAGATGGTAGCAGCAAAGGGAACAGACACAATCAGAGAGCTAGCCGGAGGTTTGCGGGGTAAACGGTGAGCTTGCAGTAAACCGAGAAAAATTACCCTAAACCCTTGCTAGACAGAATATTCTGGAGCTCTGTCATCGTGCCTCTACCTTTCAATGAATTCATGTTCTCTTCCTCTTCTAAATGTTAGAGACTATTGTTAAAGGCTTATGATTTACTCGGATCAATTCATTGCTTCTGTTATCTATGGTATTTTTCCATTTGGAATTTTACAGTTCAAGGAAGGTGCATGACTTAGGACTAGGTAATGCTATTCTCACAATAAACTCAGGATTTGAGGCTCATTTTTCCCATTTTCACGTGTTGTTTTTGTATGGAGGGAGAGCATTGACTCATCATGCAGATAGAGGGGAAAAGAGGGAATGCCATTGATGTTGCTTCAAATTTATATATTAAATTTTAATTGAGTTGAAATAAAAAACTAAAATTTTATATATTTTTAATATTTATTGTTTAGCAAAGTTTTACATATTTTTGGCCAAGATTTTTTTAGGTCAACTTTTTCGGACCCTGACCAAGGCATTGTTGAGTTAGAGTTCTTCCAACATTGAATTCTTTCACTGTCCATCATGATGTACAATTCTCTTGCCATTGGATTTAACTTATCGTTCAATTAGTGTTGTTGGAAAAGGATCCTCAATCAAAGGGTAATCAATTTTGTCGTTTAGTTTGACTCGTTTGTCTCCCTCTAATTTTGATGGTTGTTTTTACCATCCAAGCTTGGAAAGCTTGTATTATGTTCTGGATTGACCAACATTGCTGGACGTGGATCACAATTCCAGAGCCTCATTTATAGATGAACATTAATTGACTTAAATACCATGAAATGTGGACTAGTGTTGCTAACCTATTGTTCATCAGCTAGAGAACATTGCATCATGATTTTGCAACACTGTATTCTTTGTTTACATCAACCCTTTTGTTGGCCTCTAATCTTGATTGTTGTTCTTACCATCCAAGATCTGGAATACTTGTATTGACTTCTGGACTGACCAACAAATGCTGGTCATTTAGTACAATTCCTGAGTTTCAAGTCTAGATGACCTTAGGCATGGAGATGATGAAATGTGTAGGGATGTTGCTAACTTATGATCAATTATTCAACATCTGGAGAACTTTACACTGAGAAATCAATGTAGCACGACTCATACTCGTATAAGACTCGTCTGGTTATTGACTCGGTGACCCGTATAAGACTTGGGAATGACCCATATAAGACTTGTATAAGACTCGGCAAAATTTTCCCTCCCTTTTCCCTTTCCCCTTTCCCTCCACATGATCTCTAAAAAGAAATTAAAAAAAAAAATCGAATTTTGAGGGTCTCCACGAGTCTTATGCAGGTTGTATGTGGTTCTTCATGGGTTCAATGTGGGTAGCCAAGTTTTCTGCAGGTTTTGGCAGCGATGGGTAGAAACCCCAGGTTCTCTCCAAGTGACCCGTCTCGCTATAAAACCCATCAAAACCTGCGGGTACTCACGACTCTTATAAGAGTTGTGCTACACTAGCAACGATACAAGGGGATACAACAAAGGATGTATATGCATTAGCAATGGTTACAGTATCGTAAATCCATTAAAGCAGAGCAGTATCATATATATACAGATCCATTCATAAACACTATGTTGCAGGAAATTTGCCCCCCCTCGTATCAGTCGTGTTTTAGTACTGAAATGTTGAAACATGACTGAAACGCATTTCAATTTGTTTGAAACATGTTTCACTTGTGGGAAACGGTATCATATGGACAGAAAGATGTTTCAGTTTTCATACAACATCTTTCCAAAAAAAAAAATGTTCGATTTTTCCTTAATTTGATTGTTGGAACCCAAGTTTTTGGTTTTAATGCCTAATTAGAGGTTAATTATGAAGTAAGGAGACTTCTAGAAGCCCTTAAGATTGGATTTTTTTCCTTAAAAGAGGGTTTCAATGTCAATTTGCACCAAAAATGCTAGCGATTAATGGTAGTATTAAAGTTTTAACACTACCATTAATTGCTTCAGGGTGTTTGAGAGTGGTTCCAACCTCATCAGATTTCATATGGAGAAAGTAGAATTTCATATCCATTTTAAAATTCAACAGACTTAACAATTTTCGGGATTTTGAGATTGGTAGGATTGCAATATTTTCTTTAGATTTTATTGCATATGAGGGTATGGGATTGACATTTAATCAAGAACCCTCTATGTACCTTGATGTTGGTGATGTTGATGTTGGATTCCTCTATCACAGTCTTAACAAAAATGTACCCTTCACTCAAGCCAAAATCATTGATCAGGCATGTTAAGTTTTTCTCTATATTTTAAAGCTTGGATTGGATAGTTTCATCAAAATTGGGTGGTGTTGACTGATGTCCCGGAGGATTAAGGTAGAGGCAAAGGTGATACTAATGATGAGGATGACAATATAAGCAATGGTGGAAAATTGCTCGGCATTTTTTATTGCTAAATGTTCCTGCTCATTTATTTATAATGCTTTCTTTCCAAGTTTCAATATGATGTGTTATTTATAGATTACCATATTGTGTGTTGATATAGATGTACTCTTACATGAGTTAAAGAACAATAATATCTATTTTTAATATCTATATTTTTCTCTCATGATAGGGTTGGTTCTAACTTTCATGTAAAGTGTGAGATTAATCATGTTAATGCTCTTGGGTAACTGGTCATTAGGTTGTACATAAAGATGGGTTCTTGTTTCAATAATAACAGAATTGGAGATTTGTGTTCAAGTTTTGGTTGGTTTATGCATGTCAGGCTTTGGATGAAATTGTGAAGGCATCAAGGCAGGAAACACATTCGATAACTCGGGAATCTTTGGAGTATAAATCACATATTAAATCTGAAATTCAGCTCCTCAAAGAGAGGAACGAAAAGCTTATGTCAGGATCTTCGGTAGTGTCTTCAAGCATATCTTCAGGTTCTAGTTACAGAGACACTGATATTTCTCTGAATACAGGTAAAAGATCTGGGGTAAACTGATGTTGTTTGTTACACATGAACAATGATCCCAATAATTGCAATTATTAGTTTGCGTTGCAGAGATTGTTTGAGTGTTTTGAACAGGAACATTTAAAATCCTTTTATCTTTTTCTAACAGTTCTTGCATCTTTTGTTCATAATTAATAAATTGTTAATCTTTATGTTGTTTATTCAATGGTATTGCAAGTGAAAGATAATAATTCCAGGTGAACAAATGTTGACCAGTTGACTGTGTTCTGTTACAGATTTTAATGAGGACTCCAAAGGTAGATCCAACAAGGGTGATGCATCTTTGGAACACTGGGAATAGGTTTTACTCGTATTGGACGATAGAAAAAGATATCAGCAGTCAGTGGGAAGCGTTGTAGGGTCATGCTTGACTGCATCTATTCCACTTCTAGGTTCAAATGAACAAGAGGAGTGTCTGATATCCCTAGATCTAGTCGAGGTACGATTTTCTTGCTCCTTGGGCCATGCACAGCCAGCTGATATTAAGCATATCATTTTTTTAAGTATTATCTGTCAGGATAGACCATGTTGCAAGATCCCTGTGTATTCGAAATTTCAAAACATAGAGTAAGAAGTATTGAATTTTAGACAAGTTATGTTACCTCTGGTTAATGTTTTTAAGCTGTGCTGATGTGTCTTGACATTGCTAATATTTTGAAGAGAGTTGAGTTTGGCACAATAAATGTCTGATAAAATAGCAGCTAGACATAAAAGCGATGGATAATGGTTTATATATTTTTATTTTATATTTAATTAATAATTTTTTTTAACAAAAAAACAGCTTTTTTTAACCTGAAACTTTCTTTGAGAAACATGAGTCGATGACAGTGGCTGCATTCTATAGGTGCAGTGTTTGAGGGATATTGTGATATTCCCATTTAGCAATATTGCTAAGGGGAAATATCAATCTTGCCCAATTTTGGATAAATTCGCATTATATTTAGGAAATGTGGGTTTAGAGGTCCTATATGAATTTTTGAGCTAAAGGGAAGCCTAAACATTAGAGGAAGATGGAGATAAATCGAACTGCAAGTGGTAAGTGGGTGCCACTCATAGAGAAATATGGCCCACAAGGAAACTCACACTCATTGGAGGGAGATTGCTGAGTGAAAGTTGAAGTTGGGCCCACATGGGCATTTTGGAGGCTCTTTGACAAAAAGAGGAAGAGGCAAGCATTTTTGGTCATTCATGATTATCTGAGTTTTCTCTTAGACTAGCACGCTTGAGTTGAGGCCAAGTTTGCAAGTGCTGTTGAGTACAAGAGGTTTCCGGGTGGAAATCTCACCCCTTGCTTTGGTGGACTTCGATTGCCAGCCCTAGGAGGGAGTCTCATCCTTTTCAGTTCGATCTGGGAGTAGCGAAGTGTGAGTGTGGAGAAGCTACAGTAGCGGCAGCACAAACACTTGGAGGTGTCACATGTGGGGGTTGAGGAGAGAAAGGAGTTTTCGGCTGAAACTTGCGGAGGAGTCCAGGGAGGAGATGTGTTGGTGATTGCAGTCATTTGGGGGCTTTCAGCATCAGGATTATCAGGTGGGTCGAATTACCTAGCAGTGCCATTGAGGCAAAATGGGCCGAAATTTCGAAGTCAGCAATCACCAAATTCCTCTGGGGGTTTTTGTGGGTATTTGGTGGAGAGCCTAGAGTTAATTTCCCGGAATTTTCTAAGCACCGGTGAAGGCCCTAGCAAGTAGCATTTCATCACGGAGAAAAAGGGAGATAAGCCAGTACGCTTCGGGGATTTTTCCTTGGGAAAGCCTAGGTGCATATTTTCCAAGAAAGTATTGTAACTTCATGTTTTATGAATAAAATGGCTCAACAACACAATTTTTGGCTCTATTTCGTGTTATGATATTTGGGAAAATTTACTATGTGTTTTCATCTATGCATGCTTTGTTTATTATTGTAAAATTTCCTTAGAGATATTACGATGGCATCAAAGCTCATAGACCTTGCTCAACCTGTGAGGAGCAACATCTGTCTATGATACTAGAAGATCAACAAAACGTAACTTACACGAGGTAGAGGTACAAAAGCAGAGGGAGGTAGCTACAAATCACCCCAGATCTAGTGATAGCTGAATCAGAGATCGAAAAGCCAAACATGGTGGATAACGAGGGAGATAGAAGGGGCAAAGAGGAGGAGTTTTCCCAACATCTTCTCAAGGCCGTGCAAGACTTGTACAAAGGAATTGTAGAGCTAAGGCAACAAGATTGCAGTAACAATAGGGGCAAAGGGGTTCAAGGGGAATTCCAAATTGGTGAGGGCTCCATTACTTTGCATCACCAAGGGGGTCATGGCCCCAACGCACCCCTCATTCCCATCACACCACCCAAGTCCACTATTCTCACATTTATAGCATTCGGTGTTGGAGGGTCGCAAGGGCAAGAGGAGATGCCCATGGGTGACTATATTGTGGAGTATCAGTCCTATGGCCCTGACTTTAGAGAGGCCATTACCTTTAGGGACTTTTTTCAGCTGAAAGGTAATAACAGGGGAAAGGGACAAGGTGGAGGAAGCTATACCCATAGCATTGATTACAACACACCATGGGGAGATTGTTCCTCCCGACTTTTGATGGTTCGTCCAAGAGTTCAATGAAAGCATGGGTTGAGAAGTGAGATGTCTACTTCCAGCTTAATCAGATGACGGAGGGAGAGGCAATTAAAATTGTCACTTTTCATTTAGAAGGGGAAGCCCATGATTGGTGGGTCCATGGGCTAACCACAATGGGTCATGCCAGAGTGGAAACCTATGAGGATTTCACTAGGAGGGTGTTGGAGCATTTTGATAGGAGAGCCACGGAGGAGCATTTTGGGGAGCTTACATCTCAGAGTTTCTGAGGTTGTTAGTGATGTTACCTGACATATCGGAGGCCAGGAGGGTTTTCATGTTTGTAGAGGGGCTAGCTGGGCCATTGAAGGGATTGGTGAGGTCCAACATACCCACTACCTTGTAGCACACAATGGGGAGGGTTCAACATCTGTACGATGCCCCACCGAGGGCTAGAGCACCATTACCACCTAGATAGGGATTCCAGCAAAGGGGAAGAGACACGATGGCTCCACCATCGAGAGCCAACCAGGGGTGAGGGCAGCTATATGAGGAGACCAAGAGGCACCTCCGAAGGAGGAAGTTGTGTTTCACATGTCAAGAACATTGGGCACTAGGCCATAGATGCACTGAAGGAAAGGCCCATTACATTGAGGTCTTTTCCGACAGTGACCTGGAGGATGATGTAGAGTTTAAGTGGGTGGAGATGACAACGTAGCACATGTGGAGAGGGGACCACCACCACCACCACCAAGGGGAGCTCCTTTCACACTAGCAATAAGGGTCCTTGCATCTCTGCGAGGGGTACCCAAGTTTTTGACCTTGAGGATTAGGGGCATGGTGCAGGGGAGGCATGTTTTAGTTTTGGTGGATAGTGGGGCTAACCACAACTTCATCAATGCACAAATGGTTCAGAGAAGGGGCATCACAAACAAGGAGTTTGAGGGATTTTCGGTTCTTGTGCTGGGAGATAGAACCATGTAGTGCATTCACTATGTTCTCGCCTTGGTAGTCAACATGGTGAACTATTCAATGACGAAACACTTTTTTGTGGTAGATGTGTCAGACACCAATGTGGTGATGGGTGTCCAGTGGCTCTACTCACTTGGCCGAGTCACTACAGATTGGACGAAGTTGGAGATGGAATTCATAGGGTCGGATGGCAAATTGGTTTTGCTGAGGGGTATGGACTCCTACCCTCCACAAGCTATTTCAGTGCATAAGATGGAGGTGGATCTGAGGCATGGTGATATTGAATGGGCCGTGGAGTTGAGGATTTCTTAGGCTAGGGGTCAGCCCAAGCCACCAATGCAAACGTACATGCTTTTTTGTACAAGTACTTGAGGGTGTTTGGAGACATACCGCCCAAGCAACTACCTGATCGGGGTTTTGAGCATACTATTGAGCTAGAGCTGGGGGAACAGGCCGTGATCACAACACCTTACAAACATCCCAAGGCATACATGGATGAGATTGAGAGGACCATTCACGAGTTATTGGCACTTGGGCACATCAAGCCTAATTCCAACCCTTTTGCTTCATCAGTTGTCCTGGTGAAGAAGAAGGATGGGTCCTTACGCATGTACATAGATTACTGGGCCCTCAACAAGAAGACCATGGAGAACCGTTACCCCATCCCATGCATAGATGAGCTGATGGATGAGTTGAGGGGGCTAAGTTCTTCTCCAAGATTGATTTGCATTTGGGGTACCACTAGATTAGGGTGAGAGACCAGGATGTCCCTAAGACAACTTTCAGGTGAGACTATGGGCACTTCGAGTTCTTTGTTATGCCCTTTAGGCTGACCGACACACCAACCATCTTCCAATCTTGCATGAACCACATGTTTCGTGGGCAGTTGCGGAAGTTCGTGTTGGTGTTCTTCGATGATATATTGATCTATAGCCGGACTTGGGAGGAACACTTGCAACATTTACAGAATGTGTTGTGCATTTTGGAAGAGCAGCAGCTTTACGCTAAGTTGTCCAAGTGTGAGTTTGGTTTGATGGATATGCTCTATCTAGGGTACATTATTGGTGAGGATAGTGAGAGAGTCCATGAGGAGAAGATCATGGCCATCTGGGATTGGCCAGAGCCTCAGAATGTGACAGAGTTGAGGGGTTTTGTGGGCATTTGTACCCATTACTGGAATTTTATGAAGGGATTCTTGTAGTTCGTAGCTCCCCTCACCGGTGTGACAAAGAAGGGGGCATTTGAGTGGACAAATGGGGTGAAGGAGGGTTTTTAGCACCTCAAACAGGTCATGAGTAGCTGCCCAGTGTTGGCACTCCCCGATTTCACAGAATCCTTTGTGCTTGAGTGTGATGCATCAAGGGAGGGTGTAGGAGCAGTTTTGATGCAGGGGGGACACTCGCTAGCTTTCAAGAGTTGGAAGCTATTGCCCCACGAGAGATTGTACTCCATTTACGACAAGGAGACGCTAGCCATCATGCATGCGCTAGCCAAGTTCAGGCAGTACTTGGTGGGAAACAGGTTCCAAGTCAAAACATATCACAACAGTCTCAATTCTTCTTGGAACGGAAGTAGTTGCAGGAGAGGCAACGGAAGTGGGTGAGCAAGCTCCAGGCATATGAATTTGACATTGAGTATGTCAAAGGGAAGCAGAACGAGGTAGCTAACGCGTTGTCCCAAAGGCCAACTACCCTTGCATTGATGAACATTACACTTGATTGGAGGCCACAGTTATGGGTGGAGTATTCCAAGGACCATTTTTCATGTGAGGTCCTTGATGGTGCAGCGGTGGATGACCGGTACATAGTGTTGAACGAGGTGATTTACTTCCGGGACCAGATTTATTTAGTGCCAAGCTCCCAGTGGAGGGAGAAGATCATTCAAGCAGCCCATGACTCACCATTATCAGGGCATTAGGGGTTTGCCAAGTCATACAAGTCCATCAGGGAGCACTTTGCATGGATGGGCCTTAAGGATGATGTTTTGAGGCACGTCCGGGAGTATGACACTTGCCAAAGGAACAAGGCTGAGTAGACACACCTTGTTGGGTTACTACAACCTCTTCCTATTCCTGAGGGGAAATAGGAGAGTGTGTCGATGGATTTCGTTATCGGGTTGCCAACACTGCAGGGCAACGATTGCATATATGTGGTGGTGGACCGATTGATGAAGTTTGCACGCTTTTTCACCATATCAGCTCGGTCCTCAACCTCACAGGTGACCAATTTGTTTTTCATGGAGGTATTTCAACTTCATGGTCTCCCAAAGACCATTGTCAGTGATTGGGTTAGCTAGTTCATGAGAGGATTTTGGCAGGAGTTGTTTGGACTAGTAGGCACAAAGCTCACTCCGAGCACTAGTTATCACCCTCAGACTGAAGGGAAAACACAGATAGTTAACAAATGGCTGGAGGGTTACCTACGTAACTATTTGATGGGCTAGCTCTATGCATGGATATGATGGTTGTACTTGGGCGAGTACTGCTACAACACCACATACCACACGTCCATAGGTATGTCCCCATTCAGAGCCTTGTATGGTTACGATGCATTATCTTTTGCTAACGTGATGTTTGGAGACAGCAAGGCCCCTAGGGCTAAGGATTGAATATAGGAAAGCCAAGATATCTTGCGGGCTCTCAAAGATAACCTAAAAGCTGCACAGAACTAGTAGAAGCTTTATGCAGACAAGGGGCCGAGTAGAGAGGCACTTTGAGGTTGGGGATTTAGGCTTCTCGAGGTTCCAGCCGTACAGGAAGTGATCACTCAAGAAGAAGGCGGTCGAGAAGCTCAATCCTCGCTTCTATGGGCCATACTAAGTCACTAGGAGAGTCAGGGAGGTAGCATATGAGCTGGAGCTATCCCCAGGAAGCCGAGTACACAACATTTTTCATGTGTCATGCCTGAAAAATGCACTAGGGCAATAGGTGACCGCAGCTACAAAGCTACCACCGATGGATGATGAGGGGCACTTAGTTCTAGAGCCAAAGGCTATTTTGGACACCAGCGAGGGGCACTTGCAGAATAGGGTTATCAAGGATTTTTTTGATCAGATGGAAGAACCTATCGGATGAGGATGCCACTTGGGAGGGAGAGCAGATACTTCAACATCCTTCATTACAGTTGCTTCAGGACAAGCAATGTTTTGGTGTGGAGGACTGTGATATTCCCATTTAGCAATATTGCTAAGGGGAGATATCATTTCTCCAAATTTTGGAAAAATTCATAGTTGTACTTAGGAAATGTGGGTTTAGAGATCCCATATGAATTTGAGCTAAACGGAAGCCTAAACATTAGAGGAAGGAGGAGATAAATTGAAATGCTAGTGGTAAGTGGGGTCCACCCATAGAGAAATACGACCCATAAGGAAACTTGCACTCATTGGAGGGAGATTGGCAGGGGAAAGTCGAATTTGGGTCCACATGGGAATTTTGGAGTCTCTTTGACAAAAAGACAAAGAGGCAAGCATTTTTGGTCATTCATGATTATTTGAGTTTTCTCTTAGACTAGCACGCTTGAGCTGAGGCCAAGTTTGCAAGTGCTATTTAACACAATAGGTTTCTGGGCGTAAATCTCACCCGTTGCTTCAGTGGAATTCGAGTGCCAACCCTAGGAGGGAGTCTCTTCCTTTTTAGTTCGATCCAGGAGCAACGAAGTGTGAGTGTGGAGAAGCTACACTAGTAGCAGTGCAGGGATTGCATAGTCCTTGGAGGTGTCACACATGGGGGTTGAGGAGAGAAGGGAGTTTCGGGCTAAAACATGTGGAGGAGTCCGAGGAGGAGATGTGTTGGTGAGTGTAGTCATTTGGGAGCTTTCAGCAATAGGATTATCAAGTGGGTCAAATTACCCAGCAGTAGTGCCATTGAGGGAAATTGGGCCGAAATTCCGAAATCAACAATCGACAAATTCCTTCGTGGGTTTTTGTGGGTATTTGGTGGAGAGCCCGGGGTTAATTTCCCAAAATTTCCTGAGCACCAGGTGAGGCCCTAGCAGTTATTCTTCACAGTGAACAACTCATTTTCTGGGCATTTCAGCATAGAGCCAAAGGGAGATCATCCAGTACACTTGGGGGATTTCATATTCATCACTTGGGCTTAGCTAGCATGCCTAGATGCATAAGTTTCAAGAACGCATTGTAACTTCATGTTTTATAAATAAAATGGCTCAGCAATGCAGTTTTTGGCTCTGTTTCGTATTCTGATATTTGGGCAAATTTTCTGTGTTTTTTTATCTATGCATGCTTTGTTTATTACTGTTAAATTTCCTTAGGGATATTACAAATATCTATCCATCAAATTTGTTCAGGATTTACACTTGGATTTTTTTTTGAAACATGCGATCTGGTTTGGGAAAACGATTTGCCTTGTGGGTGACTAAATAATCCATCATCCTCACCAATGGGTGAGCATTCATTAGCAACTATTATTTTTTTTTTGTTATGTCAAAACTGGTTACTATATAAGGTCACAGATATAGTAGATTAAAGGGAGATAAGACCAATTTTTGGTCTTGAAGTCTGCTTTGATTGAATATCTATTTATTATGGGTTTTGAACTAAGATCTTGATTTATGCTGATCAAGAATTGGTTACCGATTAGAAGAAACTGAATGAAAGTAACCCAGTTGTCTGGTTTTATGAGTATTAATTAAGGTAAGCATATATCATAGAGTACACGACTATTTTATTTTGCTCATGTGTTGAGTGGACTTAAAAGGCACCAAATGGATGTTGAAAATGAGTTTCTCCCTTTTATTTTTCTACTTAATGTGACAGAATTGTTTCATTGGACTTCTATACTTGATATGTGCTCCAATATTCACCTAATGATATGAAAATGAAAATATTGAATTTTTTGTTGATGTTCTAACTTTGCTATTTTGTTAGACTATAATATGGTGTTGGAAGAGATTGCAAAGTATCATGGAAGCTGTGTCAGATGATTGGTTAATGAAAGAGGGATAATTAACTTGAGGTGATTGGCTACAGAATGGAATGGCTACACTTGCTATGATAGAGGAAGCACTTAGAAATGAAGTGGAATCTAGAGAAGGGATTGAGTGGGCAGAAAAACAATTTTCCTTTTACACTCTTCAAGACAGCATAAATTCAGTAGATGTAGTGAACGATGGAAACACGCTTTTACCTGCAATGAACAAAATATGGCCTTATCTGCTTGTTTGCCCTAAACACAAAAAATCTTAGGTACTGTATACCTTCCCTTGTTTTTGTGAAGCTTTGTGGTTTACATCTCAATATTTTGAAATTTACTGAAGTTGCATTTATTCATAAAAACTTGATTCTACCAGCAATATAAAACTGGAGGATCAGTGGGATGAGCCTGAAAGAGCTCAGAGTTTTGCCCTCTAAACTTTCCATATGCTAACCAAACACAACTTATACTTCTCTAGATAGCTTATTAATGTTTTCATCTTGTTAAGCATTATGATTTTCATTTTGAATCATTTGTACTTCATAGGAATGTGATGAGACCTTGTAAACATATATTATATTTGTACTTTTTCCTTATCTCTTTTGGGCAACTTAGTCGAAACAGATCACTCGCCCACTTTATCAATGGTTATATGAATTGGTCAATTTTGATCACATTTCCCATAATTTTATGCTCTCTATATATAGTAAATTGTAATACAAATGAGCATACATCATGACAACCTCTTTCGTACTTGATCTATTGTTTTATTTTATGTGAGTATCTCATTTACTTTTTGTGCATAACAATTAGTGTCAAAGCCTTAAGATTAGGGTCTTGTTGCTGCAAAATCTAGCAGGCCTAGTGCAAAGCTCCACTAGGGAGAACCAAAGTTACAAACCTTATGGCAACAAGATAAAGGGTTGCCACTGTCACCTCAACAACCTTTCTCCTGCTCTTTAGTCGTATTTGACAACAAGGGAGACTCCTGAAACTTACCTAAAGGATATTCAATGATTATGGCTCAAGGTGATTGATATGAGGTCTATAAGATGGGATAAAGTACCAACAGGACTTAGAAGACCTAGATGTTCTATGCCAAAGTTCAATTACCTCTATTCCTAGACCAATTTGATGACTGTTATAAAGTAGGGTTTTGCTGATTTTCAATAATAGGGTACACTGTGTCATATAATAGCCAAGGGAAAATGCCTTTTGATGAATAATCAGGAAAGGAAGCAACGCCTTCAAATGGACACCAAGGATTAGGGGTTTTATTGTAGTTTTATGGCTGAAACTATGCATAAACAGCGATCTATGGATGATGTCAACCCTGAAGAGGAGGGTTTAAACATGCAATAATGCTAGATTTTACAATTATATTATTTATTAATGTGTTTCCTAATTTTGGAACCATAAGCATCAATCATATATTTTTTTTGGCAAATTTGTACATAAAACACTGGCCCTAACCATAGGTATCTAGGAAAAAGAAAGACATTTAATTAATTAGAGGGAAGGTCAACACAATAATGATTAGTGCCTTGTATTAAATGGCTTAATGGAGTCTTCTTAGGGATAAATCTTTGAGAATGGCCTTGATGAAGTAATGGGAGGATGATTAGGACATCAATTAATACCTTTGTGTCTTACTTGCGAGGGGATATTTTAAATTTAAGGGATGCACACTTAGAGTTCTCTTGAAAATTTCTTAGAAAACAACCTTACATGTCATAGAGGAGCAAGATTTCAAGTAAATTTAGCAATTGTCCAATGGTACAACTAGAAACATAGAACATAGTCGGTAAACTTACAAAATTTTTGAAAATCTCATAAAATCATCATGAAAAGAAACTTGCACCATAAAAAGATTACATGTTGTGCAAGATGAAACAAGGAGACTAATTTGTACTCTTTTGAAGAGAGGAGTGAATGAATGTGTGATGATGACAAGTGGAGTAAGGTCTCTTCTCCTTATACAAGGAATAACTCACCTTATTGTTAAAAAATTAGAAAGGTAGAAAGATTTTCTTATTTTTGATAATTGCTCGTGATGTTTCTTGTTATTACGATTCTTTATATCTTCTTTATTTTAGTTCATCAAGCAATTACCAAAGAAGAAACACATAAAACAATAGACACCAGATGTAGGCACTATGCCAGGGCAAAACCCCCCTCGAGGGGAAAACCCAGTCAAAAAATTCTTCCTTTCAATAGTATTCTTTGAGACTCTTCACCCTAGACAAGGACCAGACCTTCCCTCCACACGAAGTCAGCTTCCCAGAATTTCGATCCCTTTCCAGCAACTTCCACTAGGCAGCAGCTTCTGGAAACAGGTAGCTTCCGACAACAGTGAAACTTGGAATAATTCGATCTCCCAATCTAGGGCACGAAACAAGGAGAGAGGCACCAAAATTTCGATTTTCTTCTTCTCCTTAGAGTCCACCCAACTCGAACTTCTTTTGGCTTCTCGGCTTCAGAATTCTCATTTTTCCTAGCTATAAGAGATATCGAACATCTTGTGAGAGAGTGTGCTCCAAATGAATTCAATTTGCTTGTATTTATAGGCTCCCTGTGAGGTTGAATTAGTGTCCTTAGGTTGACTTGATCTCTTCTAGGTTGACTTGCTGTGGAGGATACATAAATTATATTTTACTCAATACTTAACCTTTTTACATGATTCGAAAGCCCAAGAAGGGTCTCTTTAAAAGTACAATGACTCTATTGACTTAGAATAAATCCTAGAAGTCCTCAACAGGGACTTCGACCTAAAACATGGTGACCCAAGTATGAAACCCATGCTTTAATAAGTCACAATAATATTAATAAAAATTCCTTTCTTTATTCTTTTGACAAGTACATTACAAGATGAATCAAATACATTAAATGAAGACCAAATCTAGTTACATTTTCCAACACTCCCTCTTAACTAGGGAGGTATTCATCATATACAAGTACAAGGAAGATCTCAACTATATGAACCATGAAGAAATTTAAACACTTCAATGCCATGGATTAGATTCCTGACCAGGGCGATCTATCCATTGGTCTCTCAACAATTTAGGCACTACAATGCCACAGACTAGATTCCTGACCAGGGCAATCTATCCAAGTCGGAATAAGGTGGACTCAAGCTTTCAGCCTCTCTAGGTACCCCCAGGCTTACTTGCTAACCACCAACCCAAAGATCCAGGTGTGTAACCAAAAATAGAGCTCTATAATTGACACCACCTTTCCAAATTTGGGACCTAGACATCAACACAAAGTGCCGATCAGATGCCCTCCTAGGAAATGCTTCACTCAGAAAGCCTCAACACTCCTAGATCCAGCAGATTAAGGATAACCAATCTCTCCCAATCAAACTGATTGGTAACTAGCATGTTATCAACATTTTCAAGAGATTCCTATACAAACACAACCCCGGTCAATAATATAATTTCATATGTACATAATCAAATACAAACCTCCGAGCTCTAGATGTTGCTTCTCAACTCTTCACAGTAGGACTATCAACCGAATCTTTGAGAAAAGATTCCTCAATCATACACTTTCCTTTTGCTACTTCATATGCAACAACATAACCTCCAAAATTCATTCTTTAATCAATACTAAGCTATGCCCTCCCTCTCAATTATGGAGATTTCCTTTATCCAAGCTCCCTCTTAATGCAGGGAGATTTCTTCTATCCAAGCTCCCTCTTAACTCAGGGAGATAAACTTCTTTTGGTCATCGGAGAATCTTTCATGGTTTCCAACCATTTCATCAGAGTCATCATCATCCTCATCATGCTTATCACATCAACGAGCATCTTGACCATATTGAAGCTTATGTACTTGCACAACTTAGATAGCAAGTACAACCAAATCTATAGAAGCATGAAGTTAGCCATATTAGAATTACGGAAGAATTTCAACCTTACATACATCAGATACCCAAACTTAATTACAAACAAGAGACATATACTCTTCAACATCTTGCTAGGGAATTTGTCATAAACCCTAGACTACTTCATAACAACTTTCATTCCATCTAGGGTTTTAATGTTTATTTCAAAGGTGTAACATACCCTACTACAATATATAGCAAACCCTAGAAACAATTCAAACAAATATAGATTTAGAAGGTATCTAACAACTTTCAGAATTCATATGTTAGACTTTCCACTAGGGTTTCATACAAATCTTACATTTCATACAGGAGAATCAATCAAAACCAATCACAGCTTAGTCATTAACATGACCAACTTACACTAGGGTTAGTTGCAAACCCTATATTTTCAATCAAACATTAATCCCAACTAAAACTCAGATTTACACAAATCTCAAATCATCATATTGTCATAAGAGATTTTTACTTCTACTAAGGTTCAACTCCAAAATCCTAGAATTTCATTTTCACAACCTCAATTATATAAATAGCTCTCAGATTTTTATATCACACATACTAGGGAAATTAACTACTACTAGGGTTTGGCTGCAAAACCCTAGATTTCCAAATATCATACTAGAATCTCAGATAAGGACTTATATTAAATCCTAAGACTTATGCCATCAATAACTAGGTTAGTGTTGGGAGCGGGAGCGAAAGTGGGGAGCGAGAGTGAAAACGGGTGCGGGAGTGACATTTTCAGAAGCTCCTGGTTTGGGAGAGAATCCTGGAGCGATTTTTTAAATATATATATATATATATATATATATATATATATATATATATATATATATAATATATATATATATATATATATATATATATATATATAATATTATATATATTTATATTTTTTTATTTTTGATACATATATGTCAACAAAAACATGTATAATGATGAATTAGATATAAAAAAATAAAAAAACATAGATTGATCATTGAACCATATCACATCAATCATCTAGAAGTTATAATCGTCATCAACCATGTCCACATGTTAGTAACATACATATTACAACTGCAACATATTGAGTCTCGTGTATCATGATTCATCAAATTCAATCTTTCAGTTTCAACTTCAAGCTTTCAGAATTGAAAATTCAATATATAACATTTGTCATCATTGATCACCAAAGTTGTACTTGTAAGCTAAGTTTAACCATTACAAACTTGTATGCTAAGTCTAAGTTCTAATTGTTAGCATGAAATGAAATGTTATAAAATGAATTATGAATAATGAAATGAAATGAAACAACTTTAGTCTTTCACGAAACATCGTATTCATAATTCACAATCATTACCAATGAGTTATAATTGCCAACTTCAAACTTCAAACTTTCATTTTCACAGTCATATATTGTTTACAAAAAATATCATTATGATATGAAAGAGTCAGAGTCAAGAGTTAAGGACTCAAGACTCAATAGTTATGAAAACTAATAGAAACTAGAAAAGACAAGCAAACTGTAAATCTGTTATCTACTACTACATGTGTCCCTTGCCATGAGAGTCTCCTGTATGAGTAGGTCATGATGCTCTTCTAGGAGTCTCCCACACAGACCGACAACTAGAACTAGAAGGCACATGCTCTCCATGTGAGGGTGTAGTTGGAGGTGGCGACAGCAAAGGAACAAGACTCAAAACTCGAGCACTGCTACTGGATGGTGGAGGTGGCATGGCTGCTGCAGCTGCTTCATCTTCATCCCTTATAAGTTCCTCTTCCAGTTCTTCAAGATGTATAGTTCCATGCTCCAAATTGTCATCCTCTGGTGGTTGTCCCAAATTTTATATGTTGGATCCTCATAAGCCCGATCACAGTAATGACTCAACAACCTCAAGTTGTAGTGCACATAAACCAAGCTTTTTGCTCGGTTTTCATTAAGTCTGTTTCTTTTCACATTACGTATGAAGCTATAGGTGCTCCAACACCTCTCTGCAGAAGAAGCATTTACAACCTGTGATAGAACTTTTTTTGCCAATTTTGGCAAAAGTCCCAGGCCGCCATATGATTCCCACCATGTGAGAGAATCAAATCTGTCTCTATCTTCCATTGCATGGAAAGTACCAAAAAAACTAGTGCCACTGAAGTATCTTCCTATTTCAAGGTTCACAGTTGCACATTTCTCCCTGTCAGGTATCAAATTTTCTAATGCATCCAAATATCCTCTAGTTACCTCTTCATCTAAATGGGGTTTGGTCCTAACCTCACCCCCTGGTGCAGGTTGGCCCAACCAAGATGTAGAGTAGTATTTTGGTGTAAGGATATAGACCAAGCAATGTAGTGGAAGATTAAGTTTATTCCAACATATACACACACAATCATGAATTAGTTTGTACAAGTCGGGACCATTGTTATGAACAATATCTTTTATTTGCCCCAACATGGTATCCATCTGCTCATACACCTCACCAATCACTAGTTTATCTGTATCTGCAAACCGAATCATGTGATAAATGGGCATGGTGAAATGCAATACTTGCCTCACACTTGACCAAAACATACCATCAAGAGCGACCTCCTCCACCAGTTCAAAACCTCGCTTGTCAGCTGCATTTGTAGCCCTTTCCTTTAATACCTACTAGTGTGGACTTGATACCATGCTAGCCAATGAATCTCTTACCTTCAAAAGGCGCTTGAAGGTGAGGTAATAGCTACCAAATCTAGTCCTTGCAATCTTCAACAACTCCAATCTTGAGTGATTGAGGAAAAGGCCATGGGTATTGTTATGATTTGTAATAAATGTTATCATTTGTTTGCCTTTCTTGTACAAATCACTAATCCATTTGTCTTGTTCATTTTTGTTCTTAACAACATCATGCATCAAAAGGTTCAATGTGTGAACCAAACACCCAAACCAAAATATGTTGGGGTATTTATCCTCAACAATTGCTGCCACTGCCTTACAATTAGGAGCATTATCAGTGATGACTTGGATGACATTGTATGGCCCAATACGATCAATTGTTTCAAGTAATTATTTTGCAATGTTGATGTTGGTCTTGAACTTCTTTGAGTAATCATATGCATTTAGAAAGATGGCACCACTAACAGACACAACAAGAACACTTATCAATGGCTTGCCTTTTACATTTTTCCATCCATTAGATACAATGGACACCCCATGGTCAGTCCAAGAACTTGTCATTCTATTCAAAGAATATGATACTTGTGATTTTTCATGATCAAGTCCAACGGTTCTTGCCTTGTCATACCCAGGGCTCTTGTATCCTTTAGGGGCATCATTTATGGAAGAAACCATTTCGTGCCAGTAAGGTGAGCGAAGAAGATTGAATGGTATCCCACATGCATAGAGAAACTTGTAAACTTTTGAATCCACATCATTCCTACACCCCTCATCAAGGAAATTTGATATGGTTCTACACCTTAAAGCTATTCACCCTATGCCTCCATATCCACTGCCTTGGGAGGATGCTGAAGGAGTTCTTTGTGTTTGTGATTGTGAGCTTGGTTCAAAGAAACCCCTTGATTTTTTAGATTTGTATTAGGCTTCCTCCTCTTCCCTTATGTATTTGGCTCTATTTGCTGCTAACACAGCTACACAAGTTTTGATTCCTATTTGTTTATCTCCATCCCATGGCCTTTTCCCGTAGAGGTGTTTTCTCACATAGGTGTATGAACCTGTGTAATTATTGTTGCAATGGGGGCAATGAAATTTAGTGGTTCCACCCCCTTTCCCTGCTTCAAGCCTGTTAACATATTTCCACAATGGGGTTTGGTCTTGTTTAGTTTTTTGAGAGTCATGTTCACCTTCCTCCAGCTCCTCCTCACTGGGATTTTCATCAAATCCACTTTGTCCCCCTTCTTCATCCCCCTCTTCATTTTGACCCCTCATTTTCCTACTCTCCAATACCATAATAACCAGAAAAGGGACCAAGAAAAAGAAAATGCCAAGAAATATAACCAGGTCCATGATGTTTGAAATTTGTAGTTTTGAATCTGCAAAATTTAATGGGAAAGGGAATGGCAATGAGGAAATTACAATTGTATTTACTATTTACTATTTATAAATTTTATTTATTTAGACTCATGATTCATCATAACTTTACTAACCTACTAAATTACTAAGTTACTAACCTCCTTGCAGGCTTGCTCCTTGCTCCTCGGCACTCGCTCCTCGCTCCTCCTCTCTCCTTTGCACAAGCTCCTTGGCTCTCCTCCAACTCTCTCAAGTCACAATGACATAAAAATGCCTTCCAAGCCCTTATATAACCAATTTTTTTTATTTTTTTTTCAAACAATTTTTTTTTCACGTCTGGATTTTTTTCTCTGTGCTTTTCGCTCCCGGTGGCAGTGCACATCACTTCAGGAGCGAAAAATAAAGGCCAGGAGCGATTGGGAGTGATCGCTCCCGATCGCTCCCGGCCTTTATTTTTTTCTCCCAGAGCGACGAGAGCGACACTCCCGAAGTCGTTCCCTGTTTTGGCAGGGAGCGTAATTTTTTTTTTTTTTCTGGGAGTGCATTCCCGACCCACTCTGGCCTAGAGCGCGGATTGGGAGCGGGTTCGAAGCGGGGGGGGCACTCCCCCGCAACACTGAACTAGGTCAACATATGTATCTAAGAATTCATTATCATATATCATATGTCAGACAACATTAATGCATTAAACATATACTAACCTAGACCAAGCAAGTGTTTCGATCAAATGGACGCATTTATAAATGCCTAGTGTTTCATTTCTAAGATCTTGCATTCATAACAAAGATTTTTCTTATAGGCCCAACCAAACCCTAAAAATCGAGGGTTTCATGACATAACACAACAAACCCTACTATTCCAAAATTTCAAAGGTTCGAGATCTTAGACAAACATAATTCAACCCTAACAAGTTAAGATTTTATGATCATATCGAAATCTCCAATCATGACATCATCAACAAGAACTTCAAATAGAATTCCATAATATCCCCAAGTAGTTTAGGGTTTTAGACATTCATATTAGCATACCCTTGGGTTAGGGTTTTCCCGAGAACTTGTCTAAGGTTCTATAAAACCAGTTAAGAAGAGGAGTGGGGTAGATTTATCAAGTGATGAATAAGCCAGAATAAGAATCAATATGATTCACTATAACTAGACAAAACCATGTTACTAATAGATTGTCAAATGAATAAGCATTTATTATAAATAAATAAATGTTTTAAAGCATACCTTTGTTCCTTTTACAAACCTTATCTTGGGTGGCTTTCTTCCATACTCGTTGAGGATATGGTAGATGTCTTCCTAATAAACACAATAGAGGGAGAATGGTGATTAGTATTAATATAATCAAAACTAAATGAGTACATAAAAAATGAAAGGAAATTAGATACTTATCTTTGAGAGTTGTTGGGGGTTCCCTCCAAAGCTTGAGGGATACCTATAACCTTATAAAACAAAAGAAAAAGTCTTATTCAAAAGCATGTTAAAACCTATAAACTCTAAATATAAAAAATATAAAATAGAATAACTAAGACTAAAAGCAAAGGACTTAGTAGTGTAAGCCCCTTATGTCAGATTCTTCGGGTTTGACTTTCTTTGGGTCTCCTTCTTCAACAATGTTGGCTTGATCTTTTTCTCTGTTCTTGTTTCTTGGATTGTCGGGATAGTGATTCCTGTAGTGCCCCTTCTTATGACATTGATAGCATTCTACCTTGGACATGTCAACTTCCTTCCTTGGTCGTTTCGATTTCTTTCCTTTATATTTAGCAATGTAGGCATTTGAAACATCTTCAGAATTGGCAATTAATGAGATCCTCAATTCTTCCTGATTGTAGGCAGTCTATAGTTCTTCAAAAGTGGGAGCTTCCTTCCAACTGTTAAGACCTGTAGCAAATGTACCCCAAGTAGGTGGAAATCCTAATAGTGTAGTGATCACCAGTGTTCCACAGGCACATGTCCCCTAGGGTCGGGTGCGTGCACCCCTCGCACCCCATGCACCCAGGACGGGGGGACGTTTGGGGAAACCTTTCCCCACGTCCCCCTTTTGGGGAGACGCAGGGGGGGACGATTCCCCATTGTGGGGGACATGACTTCCTAAGGCGTCCCCCCCTCAAAATGGTCTATGTGTCACCCCTTAAATTTTCTTGTAAACAATGATTTATGATAGGGGAAACCTAGTATTTGACCATATTTCCCTACTAATGCTATGCAATTCATGGTAATGTTAAATTCTTGAAGTAAAAGTGAAATTCTCCTCTATCTTTTGTTTTCATCCTTTTACTTAAATTTTTAACATTACCGTGAGAGTGGTTTTGAGCTCATTGGATTTCATATGGAGAAAGTAGAATTTTAGATCTCACTCAAAATCTAGTAGACTTAACAGTTTTTCAAGAATTCAGGATTCGATGGATTGCAATGTTTCCATTGCATTTTGTGATGTACAAGGGTATGGAATTGGTATTTAATCAAGAGCACCAAGCCCTTTGTGTACATTATAATGGCTTTTAGACTAATCACTCCACTGTTTTTGAGTTTTAGTTATATCAATTTACTATTCTAGTCTTCAGATTTCAGTATTTATTATAGTCTATTTTGCTTAGTACTAATTAGATTCTAGAATGATGAATGATGAATTTTAATTTTAAATCAATTTAGAATCTAGAATCATGAATGATGAATTTAATTTTTAAATCAATGTAGATTCTAGAATGGCGAATAATGAAAAATGAATATGGATCAGAGTATTTCATTATTTAATTCAATTATGTGTGTATCATTGTATTTATGCTTCATTATTGAATATGAATTTGATATATATATATATATAT
>APFE031623094.1:0-49765 GCA_000404065.3 Pinus taeda
GGAAACCCGCGTACAGATCTAGAAATGATTACTTATGCCTCCGCTGTCAGATCCGACCCTTGCCAAACTTCCCGAACAGACAACCAGTAATACCAGATCCTCTCACTTCGTCAGACACCCAATACTCACTCTCTTCTCAATACACTCTTGGCCTAATGATCTTCTCCTTATATAGGTTTAGGCCTCTCTCAATACCATGGTCCAAAACCATAACAAACCAATACCATCAACCTCGAAACTAGGGATCAACACGTTCGTCGAAATGCCATGGTCCAAAACCATAGGCACAACTTCCAAGGAATAACCGCCACGGACCAAATATAAGTTTTCCACATATACGCACTTTTACTGAAGCAAACCTGCGTGTATACGCGGATTCTCTTTGATAAACCTGCGTATATCTCTTTCTTGTCCTACTGTACTGAGATCTGTCCTCTGATTAAGTTGCCATCACCTATACCAACCTCTGAGCACCTGTACCAACCTCTGAGTGAGTTGCCATCAAGGACAACACTTGAAACATAATGCCAACATGTCCAATAATGACCAAAGGCTCGACCAAAATGTGCTTAGGAACCTGCTATCTTGATCTGATATAATGTTTTGTGGGATCCCAAAATGAACCCACACCCATTCGAAGATGAGTTTAGCAATGTATTCTATTGTGATCCCTTCTTATAGGCCATCAATATAGCCATCTTAGAAAATATATCGAAGACCACAAATGCATAGTCATTACCATGCTTGTAGAAGGGAGCCCAGAAATATAGTCCATGGATATGGATTCCCAAGTTTGGCTAGGAGTATGAAGAGGAGCATACAAGCCTTGCTTCTTAATGGTTGGCTTGGTGATGGCATGGGTAATGCAAGATTTACTATATTTTGCAACATCCTGTCAAAGTTTTGGCCAATGAAAATATTTTTGCAATACTACCACTGCCTTATCGACACAAAAGTGTCATGTGACCCTATTATAATGAACCTCCAAATTTATCTTATCATGATCACTTGAAGGAACACAAATATGTCCTAGATAGCACAATAGTCCATCCTCAAGGTGGAAGTCTAGAATTGGCTTTCCATCCATCAACATCTTGTACATGGCAACAAACTCTGAGTTACCTTCATATAGTTGTGGCCATCTAGAGGGCTCGTGCCTGCAAGAGTTGATAATTTTACTGAGTACGAAAACCAGGGGATAATTGATGCAATTTGTGACATGAATGGTGCTTCCCTTCTTGTACTTTATGTTCAAATGGAATTATTGCAGGTATGTGGACTATTTTTAATGGTGATCATTTTGCAACTTCCCATGTGTCTTCATAAATTGAAGAGGCGAGTGATCTGTGTGCATGATTATCTCCTTCCCCACAATATAATGCTTCCATTGTCGACAGGCCTGCACAACAGATTACATCTCCTTATCATAGATGGGTTACATAAAAACAATATCATAAAGTGTCTCACTGTGATAGGCCACTAGGTTCCATTACTGAGTGAGGATTGTACCAATAACATAATTTGAGGCATTTGTCTCAATCTCAAATGGTTGTTGTAGGTTTGATAAGGTGAGGAATGGTGCAGAGAAAAGGTAGTGTTTTAGTTAAATTAATGCCTTATGTCCCACACAAAATAAATTTGATTTTTCTCCACCCTTCGTAACTTGACACAAGGGCCAAGTAATATGAGAGAACCCCAACACAAATCTCGTATATAAATTAGAAAGGCCCAAGAAGCTACAAATCTTTCTCATAGTCGTCAGGACTCGCCAATCCTGGATGACTCAAATCTTAGTCATATCCACATGCATGCCTTTCTCATTGATTATGTAGCCCAAATATTGGACTTGGTCCATGCAAAAGGAAAACTTATGTGGGTCAACACATAGCTTGTGTTTCCATAAGGTTTAAAGGACCTACCGAATATGTTGCAAGTGCTCTGCCAAACTCTTTTTGAAGATGAGGATGTCATCCAAATACACAACCACAAATGAATTGGTGAAAGGACACAAAATGTCATCCATCATCCTTGTAAACATTACAGGGGAATTTCTCAACTCGTAGGGTATGACCAACCACTAAAAAAGGCCCTCCTTGGATTTGAAGGTGGTATTCCATACATATGTGGGTTTTATTGGAACTTGGTGATATTTGGACGTCATATCAATATTGATGAAGTACTTGGTCCCCTTAATATAGTAAATAAGGTCATCAATTCATGGGATCAGGTACCTGTTCTCGGTAGTGATTTTATTCAGTGCTCAATAATCAATGCAGAGTCTCCAATTCCAATCCTTCTTCTATATGAGTAGCTCCTAGAATTGTCACTTGATTTCCTCATTTTGTTGAAGAGAGAAATGGTATATTGGCCCATTGGGTAGAGGAGCTCCGGGAGTCAGATTGATCGAGTGCTTGACCTGACAATGCAAGGGTACTAGTATGGGTGAGGAGAAAATGTCTCTATATTCTTCCATGACCTTATTAACTTTGTTTTACTGCACAAAGGGAACCTTTCTAAGGGCCATGGATGTGCCCATAATATTCCCCTTATTTTGATAACAAATCATAAAGAAAACAAATTTCTTGGTTTGAGAGATGATCTTACTACATTTCTTAGAAGAGATCAAAAAGATGGTGTGTTATGAAAATAGCTCACAAAAAGATAGATCAAGGCCTTAGAATTCAGCCTCTTCGAGGGGGCAACCTCCTTTGCATTACACAAATGAACAATTCTTGGATGATACAAATGGCAAGACCTCCTTTCTATATATAGGAGTCTAAGGGGTCATAATATAATCAGAGCCGACATAACAAGAATAATGTAAGGGAACAATAATAACAATTCTCCCATGGATAGCTTGATATTATGGCACTTTCTAGAGAAATTTATGGTTCCTCCACTTGCAACCATCACTTGACACCCTGGTGCTGGATATAGGAAGCAATTCAATTCATTGGCTATCTTACAATGAATAAAATTATGGGTACTTCTCGAATCAATCAACACTATTACCTTTTTCTTCTTGATATGTCCTTCTATCTTGATAGTTTGAGGAGTGTTAATTTCTTCCAATGCATTACAAGATATGGTCGGGTTCATTTCTTGATGCTCGATGTGATCTTTCACTTCTTGAACATTTTTCTTCTTGGTATGTACTTCTATATTGATAATTTGAGGAGTGGTAATTCTAACCAATGCATTGCAAGATATGGTCAGATTCATTTCTTCTTTCTCGATGTGATATTTCACTTCTTGAACCTTTTTCTTCTTGATATGTGCTTCTATCTTGAGAGTTTGAGGAGTGTTAATTCTTTCCAATGCTTTACAAGATTTGGTTGGATTCATTTCTTCTTTCTCTGGGGTGGTTTCCTGGTGTATATCCTCTTCTTTTGATGTTTCTTAATCCTTTTCCTCCTCCTCTTCACAATCTATGTAAAATAATTTCTTCTCAGCACACTTATGACCTTTAGTGTATTTACTATCACAACTGTAACAAAGCCCTTTTTCTCTTTTTTCTTCCAATTGTTGTGGTTTAAACCTTGTAGGTTGTGGAAACCTAGGAGAAAAAACACTTCCATAATTATAGTCGTGAGTGGTGGGATTCCTTGTTGCCATAATTTCACTTTCAATTTTTCTTGCCAACCTGAATGACTTCTCCAATGAATCAGGTTCCCAAAGATGAACCTCATGTTGAATGTTATCCTTTAAAGTGCCTATGAAGACATCAACCATTTTCTTCTCTGAAATATCATTTACCCTTATATTCAATTTTTGGAAGTCCTCAATGTGCTCTGCCATTGAACCCTTTTGTTTGATATTTATCAATTGGATAAAGAAGGTGTTTTTCTTTGTATCCTCATAATGTGCTATCATTTCCTCTATGAAAGTTGACCACATGAAAAGTGGTTTGCAAGAACAAAGCCCTTTATATTGTAAAAATTGATTCAATTCTAAATAATTAATTGCAATATGTACCTTTTGTAACAGTGTAACACCATGTAGATCAAAATATTTCTCCATCTGTAGTATCCAATTTATCGAATCCTTGCCATCAAACTTCCTCATCTCTATTTTTCTTGATTTTAGGAGCTTGATCTTGAAACGACAGTAACTCTATAATTTCGGACCTAAAATCATGATATATAGTATCCCTATGCGTCCTCTTTCCAATGCCACCAGTCTGATCAAAATTGGATTTTCCAAAAAAGAGTTATGCACAATCTCCCAAGAAGACCTGATTGTATACCTTTTCAAAAGATAGACCTTGTATGAAGTGCCACGTGTCACATTTTCAACCTTCGGATCTGAAACGTATACATAGAAAACTAAAGTCTGTCCTCTTTCTGTAACTTGTTATGAAATTTCAATCTGATGCTGAAAGAGAACGTTGTGATGATTTTGCCAAGGTCACTTGTTTAAGATATAATTCGGGAGTCTTCAAAAACCCTAACTTCCTCAGATCATATATCCAAAAATGTAGTGAGACAAGATCTGAAATTTGGACGTTCAAGCCACTTTCTTCTCAAATGGGTTTCGTTTTATTTTCGGAAACTTCGTAGCGAACAAGTTATAGCAAAACTTCCATGATAACCTATTTTAGATGAAATTCTGGAACTTGCAAAAACCCTAACTTCCTCAGCTCGTATCTCCTAAAATAAAGCGAGACAAGATCTAAAATTCAGACCCCAGGTTTAGTGCGATTTATTTTCAAATGGGTTTTTTTGTTAGATTCTAAAACGTCGCAGACCAAAAGTTATAGCAAAAATGCCACGATGGCCTATTTGGAGCAGTCAAACCCTAGAATCCAAAGCTTTGATACCAAATGTTATGAAACCAGCTCACAAAAAGATAGAAAAAATAGATCAATGCCTTATAATTCAGCCTCTTCGAGGGGGCAACCTCATTTACATTACACAAGTGAACAATTCTCGGATGATACAAATGACAAGACCTCCTTTCTGTATATAGGAGTCTAAGGGGTCATAATATAATCAAAGCTGACATAACAATAATAATGTAAGGGCACAATAATAACAATAGTGGGCTTCTATGGGGCACATTAATAACAATATGGGGACTACATGGGCACAACAATATAATAAGGGGGTTGTACTAATAACAATCAGGGGTTACACTAGTAGTATAGGGACCTAACATGGTGGTAGGTGGGGCAATCTCCAGTATCCTGTATAGCTTCTTTCACAAAGTAATAATAACAATGTGAGGCTTGTGTTCATACACAATATGATGTTTCCAAAAATATGGTTGGCCTAATAGAACATCACAAACTTCAAGACGAGAAACATCACATAGTAACACATCCATGAAGGGCTTGATGTTGTAGGGAAGGCAACACTGCTGGCTAACACAGGGATCTCATCCTTGGTGGAGCCACCCAATGGTATATGGTTATGGGTGTGGTGTGGTTGGCAAGCCCAACTTCTTAATGACCTCTAATGAGATGAAGTTCTTTTAGCTCCCACTATTAATAATGAATTATAGTGGAGAACCCTTCACCCGCATATGTGGGTGGAAGAGGCACTCCCTCTCCTATAGATCTTCGGGCTCAGTGTTTTTGACCTTGGTGATGGCAATGGTGGAACTGGGTTCTGCATCAATAATTTTCTTCCTCTTGTCATTCCTCTTGCTAGTTTCTAGATCAGAATGAGAACATGCATCGAAATCAGAAGCTTTTAGCTGGACCACCGATGAATGCTTGGCGTGACACTCATTTTTGTTGTGGTTAGGGCTCTTGTGGAATTCACACCACTTTCCTATGTCTTTCTTTCTCTTCATGATGCCATTCTTTGCTTATGGATGTAGGAGTTTGTCTTAGGCATTTCCACCTTGGCTCTATCCTTTGTTCTTTTATTTGGGGTTGCTTTTTCCCTACGTTAGATTTACAAATCCAAAGTCTCACTTCTTTTGTTTAAATTTTTGTTTAATATTGGCAACATATCAGTATGCTACATCAAGCGAGGGGATTTCCAGAAACTTTGTTTATTCCTGAATGTATTTATGTAGAATGTCACAGTACTTGAGCACCAAATGTCACTCACAGTCTTTGATACCTAGCTTCGCGTATAAAGTGTGAAAAATATTTGTGATCTTATGCACATATTGGTCCCTTTGTTGTCATAGTGTGGCTCATTTTATGTACCTATCTTCATAGATCCCAACAGGGTAATATTGTTCCTTGACAATGTATCAGAAAGAGTTGCAAGAAGGTGCAACTGTAAACAGAGAGGGTTCCTCAACCCTTTTCTCACAGTAAGTTTCCCACCTTTCCTTGGCATGGGGGTGGCCTAAAGCAGTGAAAAAGTAGTATTTTTCATATCAGAGAAACTATGGAATGAAAAAAAAAAAAACTTTCTAGCAGACTTAACCATTTACCTACAACATATGCATCAATCTTACCTTTGAATATAGATTTATCAAATTTAACTTGTACTTTGGAAGGGGAAATGCCTCTGAAGTGACTACTAGATGAATATGCGTCACCTGCTGGCATCTGCTAAAGGATCTAGGCAAAGTTATCCATCATCTCATTCCTTTTTCGCTCTAGGGCTTCTTCGAGCAATAATTTTATAAGATCCCTTACTCCCTCGTATTTCTTTCCTTTCACCACGGGAGGTTGTTGGTGTCAACGGGGATGGTCATGCGAGGGCTCAACCAATTCAAGTACCAACTCTTAATACCCGAACCTACTTGGGGACATGCACAAAAAAAAAGAGAAAGAGCAGACTGCTCTGATACCACTGATCCAGATTTATGAAGGTGTTATCACTCAGATTTTCCTTAGAAGTTATTAAAAGAAGGAAAGGATCCAAGGTAACTATAAACCAGCTTTTAGACTCAGGTGCTAGCCCACCCAAGTCTAGAGAGGGCTCTCTCTTTATGATTTAGCTATGTTTGAAAAGATTTTAGGCTAGTATTAATGTTTAGTGAGGTTGTTTTGTTTGAGAGTGGTGGAGTTCTGAAACAAATGGGAAAACTAGGCTTTTAGGCCATTGGGCTATGGATTCAATCAGGGATAATTCACTGGATTAAGTCAAATTGTTGTCGTATGAGTTCAACAAGTACGATAGCAGAATCAAAACAAACTTTGGGACTTGAATGGGTGATAGTTCTACTCAAAACTAGAGGGCAATCAAGAATCCTCAAGTTAGGATTAGAAAGAGGAAAGGAAGATAGGTCAACTAGAAGAGGGAAATTAAGAATCCTATACCACAAACTTATTAGAGAAAAACTACAGGGATAGAGGAGTAGTTAAGAATTCCTTTATCGAGATAGCTTAGAAGAAAACATAGAAATGGTAGACTGTTGATAGCAAAGAGCAATAAAGCTAATTCTGATATACTTTGACTATTTTACCATTTAGATTTAAGATGCATGAAACATTGAAACATATAGAAAACACATAAAATCACAAGGATAGAATACTTATTTGTAATTACACTGCACGGGAATCTGATGAAATGTCCTCAACTTTCATTTCTTTCCCAGCAAAAATCCAAATTTGAGTACAAAAGCTTTCTCAGCTTGATAGCATAGATTTACAGAGATGTTATAGAATCCACTCATGATATTTCAAATGGAGAAGTATTTATACAAAAATTATATTAAAAATATCTCATAACCACATGAGACTTATTATAGGGAATACAAAATATCTTTTACAAAAAGATAGAGACAGATGGAAAACAGATTGTTGTTGCTCCTTTATTTATGAATGAGCTGGAGGTTGAAACTCAGATTTGCCTCTTGTCGTTGCTTTAGTAATTGTGTGTTGGACCTTTGCTTACTTTCCCCTACTAATAATCTTTACCTATTTACCAACCTTTACCTCAATAAATATTTTCTATTTACCTCAAAGTTACCATAGTAGCTTTTAGGATATCGGTCATATTGGTCCACCATTCTTCATTTGGTATCTTCATACTGATCAATTTCCTATATATCTCGTCAACTTCAGTGTACTTAGCAAAATTGGGCTAAACAGTAAACAGGTGTTTCACTTCATGCTCAATATAGAAAAGATTTTCCAAACCATCATACAACACTTTTCCTGCAGGTAGTGCTTTCACTATGGAAGATTTGGCTTGATTTCTGGCTTGTTTGTGCAGTTTCTCAATGTAGTCATCATGAGTCGTCAGCTTGCCATTTATGACCAGTGGGCTTGGAAGTCCTTTATCCCTTAGAATTTCATATTTTAACATAAAATCATCTATGTCCTCTTGAATACTTTGACATCTTTTTTCCAGGTTAAGCATTAAGTTCTTTTTAATAAGAACTTTCTCAATTTCAAGGATAGTAATAGTTCGATCCTTGATATCCCATTGTCCCAGCTAGTGCTTGCTTTTTCTATTCAATAAGTTGATCAATTGGGTTGCCTCTTCAGGTTTCTCTCACAATTATTCCCTGGTCTTCTGTATAGCCTCTGTAGCTAGTTTAACGGACTCAGCCTGTTCAAAAATGATCTAGATAGAAGACCAAATATCATTGATGGAATCAATGATTTTGGTCCATAAAATCTCTCTAATATCTCTCAAAAGATTTTCTAATGTCAAGTCCTTCTCTACTGTCTTGATTCTTTCAGTCATCCTTCTATTTTTTCCCTCTTCTTCAATGTAATTAATCTGTGATAGCTCATACTTGTTTTCCAAGTTGGTAACCATTTCTTTTAGTTTCTTTATTTTAGTTGCTTGGATTTTCATTTCCTTCATGGACTTTATTAAGTCCTCTGTTTGCTTTGTTGAAGTTACTGCTACTTTTGATGTACTTCTTGTTGTTGTTACTAACAGAGTTGTTGCTAGGGGAATGTTGGGTGCCAAAGATGTTGCAATAGTAGATGGCACTACTGTAGAAATTATGGGTATTACAGTCTGAGGAATGGTGGTCAGCTCACCCTGTTTGGACTGTAAAGCTTTTTCTAGTTCTTGCCCTATTTATTTCAACTGCTCATTCAACTTAAGGATCAAGTCCTTAAGTTCTTCCTCATTTTTTCTCTCAATTACTTCTGTAGTTTTTGGATGTAGGAGGGGAGGGAGTTTGAGTTGTTTCCTGAGTGCAGCAATGTCATCATTCTTTTTCTTTATCAATCTTTCAGCTGCTTTAACATCTTTGGGATCATGTCCCAACTCAATCACCAGGCCTTCTAATGTTTTTATCCTAGTATCCTTAGCCTGAGAAGAGGCTTTTTCCAACTGTAACTGTGTTGTAGTATTACTCAGAGAATTATGCAACTGATGTGTGGTGATGGCTTTACTGGTCAATATGGAATAGACAATCTCACCCGTTTTCTTATGGAGCTCAATCTAATCAATTGGGTGGATGTCTCTAGCAAGAACTTCAAAACTTGTTTTTAAATAATCAACCATGGACTTTGGTTGTTGTACTGTGGGCTTCAAAAAGCTCATCTGCATCTTTCTGTCTTTGATGTCAAAGGCTGACATCAACCTTGTCTAATTTGTAGGATCCATTTTCAGATATTGGGCATAGGTTTTAGTTTTGAGCTTCTCATTCCTAGCTTTAATCTCTTTGTACTTTTCTTTCAAATCCTACATCTGCTCCAAAGTTGTCCTTAGCGATGACACTTCTACACTTTGCTACCTGTTTAGTGCTTGTGTTTGAGAGGTAGATGGTGTCTCCCCTGCTAGTGTTGTCTACACTGTGTCGCTTCTTGTCTCTTCATATTCCTATTCGAACAAAGGATTCAACCTCTACCTCTTCATATATACCTGGTCCAATGGCACTGTAGAGGGGCTAACCTCATTCTGACTTATTTTTTTAATTCGCTCGTCATTAAGAGGGGTCCACAATACTGGAGGGTTGCCCATGTTTGTATCAGTCTGAGTCAACTGCTCAGATATGCTCTGTGACCCTGAATCCTTTCCCTGTCCTGAAGTCTCTGGTTGTCCTGGTGTTTGTGCACTATGCTCATGTGTTGGTCTTTGTGAAGATTCTCTAGGCACCTGTACAAAGGGATCCAGATCAAGTCTTCTTTCCAAATCTCTCAAAACATTTTCTACTTCAACTTGTGTACTATCTTGCTCTATAAGTGTTCCCTCCACCCATTCATTTTGATTTGCATATTGTTATATCTTTGGAATTCTATAATGGATGTAGGGGGATAGTTTATACTTCTGCCTTCTATCACAGATGAAGCTATGAGGATCATAAGGCCAGATGAAAATCTTTTTCATTCTCAATTTCTCAAGGATTTCCTTTGCCTCTTCCCCTTCTTTTCTGTTGCTGCAAATAAATGGGCCTAGGTGATCCTTTATCCTTAGCTGAGCTTTCTTCTTAGTCTTCATAAAGTGGATTTCATCATAATTGATCATTTGCCTATAATACTCCAGGGCAAATAATCGCATGGGGAGTTATTTGGGCAATTTAAACGAAGGCAGCTCACACCCATAAATTATGATCTTGGTATGGTTCTGGTACAAGTACCATTCCCCAACCTTGTATTGCTTGGATAACTGAAGAATTCTCTTAATATCATCACTGATTCCGGAAGGAGGACTTCCTCTCAACATGGTATTTACTGGATGCACAAATTGATCAATAAAATTTGTATAAGGATGGGGAGAATAAGGCGAATAATGAAAAATTGAAGTCCAGAAGATGACTAACCTAGGGTTCCCACTGGTGCCGAGCTTTTGTACAAAGAAAGGGAATTTATCAGTTTGGTAGTAGAGGAAAAGATGATACAGGACTGAAGAATATTTAAATACTCTCTCATTCTCTAATCTCATGATTTTTCCATGCATAATCAGCAATGAATGTAGCATAGTCAAATTTGGCTGCAGGAGGTTAGCCAGGGGTGAAAATAGACATCTATGCAAAGGTCATTTCATCTACGTACTCATTAGTGGTAAAACCTAGAATGCAAGCAAACATGGCGACAATATCCCTGCCCAGACCAGTAAAGGTGCATGACATGTAAGGAGGGGGGCCTTTTGATCTATATTTTTCTTTAATGAAAGTCTAACTGACTTGGTTAATTTCGAAACTGGACAGCCTTGAAGATTTTTCAAGTAAATCGACAATGGAAAGGGGAGTGAGGTCCTGGCCAAGCTATAATTGCAACATTTCATTTATAGACTCAGTTGTAACGATGGAAAGGACTTTCTAGTTAGGGGACATTACAGCTCTCATATTGGGGTCGTAGTTTGCATTACATTTGTGGATAATATTTGGGAAAATATGGACAGTGGTGAATTGATATTTAGGTAGGTTTGACTCCCAAAAACCTATTTTATCAGCGTTGTTCAAATAATTGCCCTGATACTTGCAGTGTAGCTTCAAGGGGGTTTCATCAAAAGTAAGGTCCTTGATTTGAAAATCTCTATCGGCCAAGGGAAGGTGGTCCAAATCCCTGTGGGGAGTAGTGATTGGCGTGACATTTAGGGCGATAGGAGCTTCCATCCCTGGTTCTTGTGTATTTAAGGAAGAAAGTTACGGTTTTCAAGGATTTCAGATAAAACAAGTGCTTGGGGAAGCCTTGGGGCTAAGAAATAGCTTAATTGTACTAGTCTACTTGAGTTTAGAGTAATTTGGTGGAGGTTTCGGTACAAAAATAGGTTTTCTGAGAAGGAAATGTAGTGAATACCTGGTTATGGTTGACTGAAGGGACAAATGGCTGTGGTGAATGCTTTGTTGGGTGCGCACAGTAGTCTGCAGTGGCCTAGAGTTCAATGACTGATGGTGGTTGGCAGTTGGGAGTATGTTGCTGGTCTAGATGTACTCTGTGCATGCATGGAAGGCAGAAGTTTCTTTTCTCGGTAAAAAGGGAAAACAATGAGTATTTTTGTCTTATGCACAAAGTCAATGACTTTTGGCAAGTGAATGGGAAAACGACAGATGGTGTCAACTAACCGATGGGACACTTTGTCATTTAGTGGAGGCAGTAAGCGGGATCTATCGCACCGCTTTTGGGAGGTTGGTGGTTTTGGTAGAGGGTCACATGATGCCACAAATTCGATGACACGTAGCATCGGTGAAAAGTCAAAACAGCTTGTGTCTGGTGGTTAACATTCGACCAAAAGGCCCATGTGATATGAGTGAGAGTCGTTGGATGAGGGAAGGCAAATCGTGCAGTAGTTGACAGCAGCAAGTGTTAGGGAGTTAATGGAGGGGGCCCGATGGCATAATCAACATAATTAAAATGACTTTAATTATATCGGGGATGATATGATTAGCGGAGAGGCTATTAATTAATCTAGGTGACTAATTAATCCCTTTTGAACACGTTGGGGGTTTTGGCTCTTAATTAATCGCGGTTCAATTAATTAATCCAACTTAATTAACTTTATTATGGTTTATTTTTCAAACCATCGGGGTGGGATATTTATTTGTTTTGGTATTTTTATTAATAATACGGGAAAGGGTAATTTGTTTTAGGAGTTAAATAAATATTAGAATTAAGAGTTAATATGACCATGGAAAAGAAAATGCGCTAAGTAAATGTTTCTGAAAATACATTCATCATCCAACATTATGACTTAGGCTAAAATGTGTTTGCGGGTGTTTTTATAAAGAACCATTTATTTTTCCTAAGTAAAAAAGTGATTTTACTTTGGGAAAAGAATTTGAAGGGAATGAATGAATTATGAAGGGGGCGAATTTTGATGAAGGGGCTTTAACACTTAGACCTTACAAGTTATTGAGCCGAAGGTCTGGTCTCTCTAAAAATCAGAGAAATGCTCTGAGCCCCTTTAACTTTCAAGTTGTTGGTGCCTTTAGTACTTATGGGAAATTAGTAAAATTTAGGGAAAAGATGAGTGAGGAGGTTAATTAGTTTGACTTTTTTCTATGATGTAAATGTATTCATTGTCATCCATATCTTTAAGTGCTTTTGATGATAAAAGTATATGACTTGATATTTGGATAATCATTCATCATACATAATTTTGCAAGCATTCATCTACTTACCTTACCTACTTATCCCACCATTTTTTCTTATTTTATTAGGGTGCACTTAAACTAGCAAATCCTTATCAAAACCTTTTTTTTCTTTTACAATGGAAATCTGTCGCAGTCTATCCTTATTACACCAAGGGCTCAGATTGAACTGTTGAGCTCCTTTTATTCACTCTACCTATCTACTTATCTTCCAAGATTAAACAATTTGGTCAGATTTTATTCTCTATCTCTAAGCATGAAATTCAAAACAAGGAATAACCAAGATTAAACTATTTGGTTACTATGGATTGTGGCATAAGTATTCATACAAAAAGTGAAATAGTGGCATTTTGACTTGCACACTTTCATGGTCTTTTTATTTTTCTTGGGGTTCATTTTTTATTTTTTTCTTACCTTTTCATTCTTTTTGTCCTTTTATTCTTTTTCTAGGACATACCCTCTTTACATTTTTTTGATTTTTGATTTTGAATATGGAAAACATTTGCAACAAGCAAAGGTATGCACATATTTCAGAGCTAAACCAAGTCAATCATGATATATGACACCTATTGGTATAGGAACATAACAGTGGCTCCACTTGGGGATGGCTTTTCCTGGTGGAAAGTCAAGAACTGTAGATTAATGGCCTTTGAAAGACTTTGATTATGCTCTGCAAATCTCCTTTCCCTTGCTACTTTCTTGATATTTATGACAGTAAAACTTTTGAAGCTTAGGGCCTTCTCTTCGGGCTTCAACTCCAAAACTTTTACCATCCAATCAACATTGAACTGTAAAAGGATATAGTATGTACAACTGAACTGGTAAAATTGGTAAATTGGATCAACATAATGCTTCAACATCCAATCATTTAGAGGTCCTCCTTCTATCTCTGCACCATCCAGTTCTTTGAGAAAGTAAGCATTGTTGCCTCTTAAGGCATATATAATGTATGGTCCTTTCCATAGGAAGTCAAACTTCCCATGTTTCCCTTTGTCTTCTCTTGTAGAATCCCACTTCAAAACTTTGTCACCAAGATAGAAGTCTTCTGCCTTGGTTCTTTTATTAAAAATCTTCTTAAGTTTTTCTTGCAGTACTTGGGCTCTGTTGTATACTTCTTCTCTGGTTTGTTGTAAATGGATACCCTGGCTAATTATCCTCTGTATATCATTTGGTTCCACTTGGGCTTCTTGAAGTAATATCATGACTGGAACTTCTAAAGATGAAGGGAAAATTGCCTCCATTCCATACACTAGCTCATATGGACTGGTTCTAATGGATTTCTTAGTTGTAAGCCTATTTTCCCACAAAGAATTGGTTAATTTCTTGTTCCAAGTTTTCTTATTGTCTTCCAATAGTTTTTTGATAATATTCATTAGACTTTTATTGGAGGATTATGCAAGTCCATTCCCTTGAGGATAGTAAGTTGTGGAATGACCAAGTGTTATATGATACTTGTGATAGAAATCAATCATTTTCTTGACTTGAAGGTTGTAGCATTATCTGTGATGATTTTGTTAGGACAACCAAACCTAGATAGAATATTAGCCTCTAGAAAACCTATTATTACAGTATCAGTGATCTGTCTAGAGGGAATATCTTCTATGTATTTGGTAAAGTAATCAATTGCAGTGAGTATCCATTTATGCTAAGTAGAAGAGGGTGGATGGATTTCTCCAATGAAATCAAGACCCCATTGTTGAAAAGGTTTCTCTGTGGAAATAGGTTTCAAAGGCAAGGGTAAAATTTTTCTTTTGCCTTCAAAGATCTGGCATTTATGGTGGGAAGTTACAAATTTTCTAACATCTGCAAACAAGGTTGACCAGTAAAATCCAGATCTTAGAATTTTGTCAGTAGTTGACTTCTAATAGAGATGTCCACCAGAATCCCCTACATGAAATTCTTGGAGTACTTTGTCAGATTCTTCTTTTAATAAACAGTTCAACAAAATACCTTCATGATTTTTCCAAAACAAAGTATTATCTATAATGCAAAATTTTGAAGCTTTCATTTTCAAAAACCTACTTTTAGTTCTTGATAGCCCTGGAGGAGCCTGCAGGTTTTGTAGAACATATATAGTATCAGCATACCAAGGGGAATCTAGAAAGGGCTGGCTGATCTGTGGAGTTGCAATCTCTTGTTCGTTATCCAGTTCTGCAATAAGATTTATGTCTAGGGCTTGGCAATTTGTTTCTTCCATAAGTTTGGCCAACCCCTGACCTTTAATTAACTTGGTAAGATTTATCTCTATATCATATTCTAAAATAGTAGCTATCCATTTTCCCCTCTTGCCATCAACTCCATCCTGTGTCAGGATGTCTTTGACTACAGCATTTGGAACATAAGCTATTACATGAGAATACAAAATATACACTCTGAAATCCTTAATAGCTTTTACCAAAGAAAAAGCTTGTTTCTCCATTATTTTATACTTTAATGAGGCATCTCTAAGAGCTTTACTAAAAAAGGCTATTGGTTTTTCACATCCTTGATCATCCTTTTGTAGTAAGACTGCAGCTATGGTGTGTTCTGATGCAAAGGAAAAGATAATGAAGTCTCTGTGAAATTTTGGGCTTGTAAGGATTGGTGATTGAGTTAAGGCTAATTTTGTTTCTTCGAATGATTTTTTAGCCTCTACTGTCCACTTAATTACCGAATCTTTTTTCAACATATTATTCAATAATCTAATTAGTTCAGCTAAATTAGAGATGAATTTTCTTAGAAAAAATTATTTTCCCTAAAAATGCTTGAAGTTCTTTAATGTTTCTTGGGTGAGGTATTTGCAAGATAGCTTCAATCCTGGTTGGGTCAATCTGGATTCCATCTTTAGAGATAATGTGGCCTAATAGTTTTCCTTCTTCCAACCCAAATAAATATTTCTTTGGGTTCAGAGAAATGCCATATTTTCTGAATTTAAGAAAAACTTGCCTAAGATGATCCGGGTGTTGTTGATATGACTTACAAAACATTGTAATATCATCAAGGTATATAACCATGAAGTCATGGATTTCCTTTGCAAAGGCAATATCCATTGCCCTTTGAAAGGTGGCTCCTGCATTTTTTAGTCCAAAAGGCATTTTAACATAAATGAAGGTGCCCCATGGTGTTGTGAATGCAATTTTTGCGTGGCCATCAGGATGGACTAAAATTTGGTTGTAACCTAAGAATCCATCTAAAATTGAAATCCTAGTGGAACCTACTACCCTTTGGAGTATGTGATCCATTTTAGGTAAGGGATAATTTTCTTTGAGTGAGACTTTGTTCACATTTTTAAGGTCAACACATAGTCTGATTTCTCCTGTTTTCTTTCTTGTAGGGACAAGATTAGATACCCAATCTGAAAACCTAATGGGGGCAATGATTCTTGATTCGTACATTCATTTGATCGCTTTTTCAATGGAAGGTAATAAAACAGGATTAATTCTTCTTAGCTTTTGCCTAAAAGGTTTCTGATCTTCTTTCAAAGGGATAATGTGTTGTATAATTCTGGTATCATAGGATTAAGTCTTCATAGCTCCAGGCAAAAACATCCTGGAATTCTTTCATTAGCTCAATATATTTCAGCTTTTCATCAAGGGGTAATGATTTAGACAATTTTATCAGCTTAGGATTCTCTTGAGTTCCTATGTTGCATTCTTCAATGTTTTCTTTTAAGGGCTCCATCTTAGGCTTTTCAGGAATATCATTGGAGTCAAATAAGTCCTCCAAAGGAGTTAATCCCTTGGGTAATTGGTTATCCTTGAGATTTATGACTTCAATTGCTTCATCAATTATTTCATCAATATCCATTTTCTTTAAGTCCTGAATATCTATTTTTATGAATTTAGTAGGGTGAAGCATGTTTATTGAGTTTTCTTCCAATTTGTTAATATCTAACTCATTAGTGTGATCAAAATCTGAAACTATGTCTACATCTATATTAATGCTAGCAAATTCTTCATCTAATGTTAGAAAGTGATTAATCTGCTTATCGTTTTCAAAAACTTGCCAATTCTTAAGATTATCAGGTATAGCTGGCCTATGCCGAACCTCAACAGTATATTGGTGATTGGGCTGAAAAGGAAATTTGCAGGTGTTGGAAAACATAGCGAGGCTATGAGCTTGCATGTTATGTTTTCGAGGAATGGTTGCAAGCTTGGTTTCTAAAAAAGTGTTAAGGATTTCTACAATTGTACCTCTATAAAGTCCTAATCTAGGGTCTCTGGTTATATAAACTCCATTAATCTGTTTAACTATCAGTTTAGAATCTCCCATGATTGATACCCTAATAGCTCCTAATCCTTTGACTAGCTTGAGGCCTAGCAAGGGTGTTTCATATATTCCCATATTGTTTGTGCATTTGAAATTTAACATATAGGCATGACCTTCTACATGATCATTTTCTAAGTTATAGATCCATACTCCTGCTCCTGCACCTAATTTGTTTACTGAACCATCAAACTTTAAATGCCATAAGATTTCATGTTCATCATTTTCATCCAAGGTAGTGGAATCTTTCTTAGCTAAGGCATCTGGATTTTCTTTGTCATATAATATCTCTTGAATTTGGACAGTTGACTTTTCTTTTACAATTTCTTTTGGTTCTACTGCTATATCTTTAGATTTTTTAACTTCTTTTGGTTCTGCTGCTATACCATTTGGAGTATCTTCTGGATTAGTTTCTGCATTATAGAGAATAAAGGAATCCATATCAGAGTGCACTAAGTAAATAGGAAAGTTTTGATGTCTTTCCTGACTACTCCTTACATACTTCATTATAGTTTCTCTATATAACTTCTTTGGTTGTCCAAAAACAAATATGGTGGCGTATGACATGTCTAATTGTAGAGACCCCTGAAGTTTGGCACCCTAGGATTTGGACAGTGGCATGCCATACTTGGGTGGAATGTCTGCTACCAATATATCCATGAGTATAGTTTTGGCAAGGCATTGAACCAAAAAAACACATAAATCCTTTATAAGCCCTAAACACCTCACTTGACTGGAATCAAAGAAAAATAAATCCCTATAGGGTCTAGTGATGTCTAAGCTAAGTTTCTCCATAACATATTTGGGCATGAGATTGTGCGAAGCACTAGAGTCAAACATGGCATTATGCAAAATTTTGTCATGGATATTGAGACTGACATAGAAGGGTGATATCCCTCCTTCCATTGGTTGCCCATTTACTTCAGGGCCAAAAATCAACTCAAGCTGGTCATCAAAGAGATTTATAGAATCTTCATTTTCAATGACATTTAATGATTTGCTTATTTGAGACCTGTAAGCATCATGTTTGTTAGAAAATTATATATTACGGAGCAATGGAACACATAAAATATTGCATAAATATAAACACAGAAAATACATAAAACAAGAGAGACACAGATATACATGGTTCACCTAGTTTGGGCTACGTCCACCCCGAATAGCCAGTCCTTCCTTTCTATTATCTAGCAAAATGAAGAGACACAATCTATAGCAGATCCACTGTAATATCCTTTGTTTTCTCTCACAGTCTCACCTCTTTGTTTCTCGCTCAGAGAATACACGTCTATTACACAACCTCAAATACAATGCCCTCATACAAAGAGAGGGGTTACCTTCTAAGGCAAAAAACCCTAAACTAAACATAAGTTCTACCGTCAGATCATCCACCTAATGAACAGCCCAGATTGACTAGAAATTACTATACTTTTACAAAGCAAGTTTACATTTATTTTTAGCTTCGGGGGCGCTGCCTCCAAAACCCCCGTTGGGGGACCGCTGGCCCCCAAACCCCCCAGCCCGGGGGGATCAGCCCCCTCAAACCCTCGCAGGGGGGGACAATTCCCCCCCACGTGGAGGGGTGTACAAACTTCTTGGGGTATACATCTAGCTGAAACAAAGACCTCTGAACAATCATGCTCCACACCCAACAATCTCCCCCTTGGAGAATGATTGTAGCAACTCCATCACTACTTCATTTGTTGGACAATAACTCCTCTTTGGACCTAGTTGTTTCTCATCTTCATCGTCATCCTTGAATACCAATTGAAACTGAGCATATTCTCAGTTTCTCCCTGGTTGCAACTTTTGTTAGCATATCTACGGGATTTTGGCTAGTGTGTATCTTTTCCAGCTTCAACTCTCCATCATCCAACACTGATCATGTGAAATGGTACTTGAGCTGTATGTGTTTAGTCCTGGAATGAAATGATGAGTTCTTTGCAAGATGAATGGCACTTTGGTTATCATTGTATAACGTGCTCATATCATGCTCCTTACCCAATTCACCCATAAACCTTTGTAACCAAATCATTTCTTTACTAACCTTTGTAGCAGCAACATACTATACTTCTGTTGTTGAAAGTGCAACAACACTTTGGATTTTTGAAACCCAACTGACAGCTGTTCCACCTACAGTAAATACATATCCTGTAGTGCTCCTCCTGTTATCTCTATCACCTGCCATGTCTACATCAACATATCCCTATAGAGAAATGTTTGAACCACCAAAGCATAATGCTTGATTTGTGGTACCTTTCAAATATCTGAGAATCCATTTCATTGCCATCCAATGTTCCTTTCCTGGATTATTCATGTACATGCTTACAACTCCTACTTCATGTGCAATATCAGGCCTTGTGCAGACCATTGCATACATTAAGCTTCCAATTACTGATCCATATGGAACTTTAGACATATAATCCATGTCTTCTTGGGTCTTTTGGCACATTTCCTTACTAAGTTTGAAATGGCTAGCAAAAGGTATACTAACTGGTTTTGCATTGTGCATATTAAATCTTTTCAACACCTTTTGTATGTACTCATTCTGAGACAATGTTAATTTGTGATTTTTCCTGTCTCTAGTTATTCTCATACTAAGGGTTTGTTTTGCAGCTCCCAAATCCTTCATTGCAAATGAATTTACCAATTTTCTTTTGAACACATTTATTTCTTGCATGTTAGACCCTACAATAAGCATGTCATCTACATACAAAAACAATATAATATAGCTGCCATCATTTTGCTTTTTCAGATAAACACAATGATCAGAGTGACATCTAGTATAACCTTGTTCATAAATAAACTTGTCAAATTTTAGATACCACTGCCTTGGAGCCTGTTTTAAGCCATACAAGTTCTTCTTCAACCTGCACACTAGTTTCTCCTTCCCTTTTACCTCATACCCTTGTGGCTGCTGCATATATATCTCTTCCTCCAAATCCCCATGGAGAAAGGTTGTCTTTACACCTAACTCCTCAAGATGCAAATCTTCAACTGTTACTAGACTTAAAATAGTTCTGATTGAAGTCATTTTAACAACAGGAGAAAATATTTCATCAAAATCAATACCTTTCTTCTATGCAAATCCCTTCATCACAAGTCTAGCTTTGTACCTTTGTTTTCCTCCATATTCTTCCTTCAGCCTGTAAACCCATTTATTCTTTAATGTAGTTTTTCCTACAGGCAACTTGACTAAGTCCCAAGTCTAGTTATGCATTAAGGAGTCCATCTCTTCTTCCATGGCTACCTCCCACTTCTTCATGATTTCAACCTACATTGCTTCTTCATAACATTCGGGTTCACCAGAATCAGTCAACAATAAATAATATAATGAAGGAGAGTATCATTCAGGGGGTATACTTGTCCTGGTAGATCTTCTAACACCACTTTCAGGTGTTTGGGGTGCCTGTTGCTACTGTGGTGGTTGTTGTTGTTGTGGTTGTTGATTATTATTATTTTCAGGCACCTTTACTTTTTCAGTGATTTCATTAAGAACTGCGTATTCCTTGTTTTCTTTTTCCTGTTTCTTTTCCTGCAACTAATTCTTATACAAGAACTTTTCATTGAATATTACATCTCCGCTCCTAATGATTTTGTGATTTTCATAATCATATAAGCGATAACTAAAATCATTAACACCATATCCAATAAAGGTACATTTCTTTGACTTTGCCTCAAGCTTTGTTCTATTTTCTTTATTAATATGGACAAAGGCCTCACAATCAAAAGGCTTTAAAAAAGAGTAGACCTTTTTACCTGTCCATGCTTCTTCTGGAACACCACCATCCAAGGAACTTAAAAGCCCTCTGTTTATTAGATAAACAGCAGTATCTACAACATCTGCCTAAAATTGTAAATGCAATCCTACATGCAATCTCATGCACCTTGCATGCTCCATGATTGTTCTGTTCATCCTTTCTGACACACCATTTTCTTGTGGTGTTCTTGGAACTGTCTTCTCTCTAAAAATTCCATGCTCTGAACAATACCTATCAAACTCTTTGCTGTAATATTCACCTCCATTGTCTGATCTGAGACACTTCAATTTCTTTCCTGTCTCAATCTCACCTCAAATCTTTCCATTTATTGAAAGCATCAAATACATCAGATTTATCCTTAATACAATAAATCCAAGTTTTTCTAGTTGCATCATCAATAAAAGCAACATAATAATGAGAGCCACTGAGAGATGATACCTGAGTAGGTCCCTATACATCTATATGCACAAGCTCTAATTTTTCACTCTTCTCTTCTTTCCCAACTCTGAGAAATCTGACTCTCTTCTATTTTCCATAAATGCAATTCTCACAAAAGTCCAAATCAACATTCTTCAAACCCGACAACAAATTCCTTGAGTGAAGAATATTCATCCCCTTTCACTCATGTGTCCGAGCCTATGATGCCATAATGTTGCATCTGCTCCTTTGGAAGTTAAAGCATTAACATAGTTAGAAATACCATTTCATAAATACAATGTACCAACCTTTTCACCTTTTGCTATTACTAGGGCTCCTTTGGTGACCTTCCAAGCTTTATCTGTGAAAGTTGTCACACAACCTTCACCGCCTAACTGCCCTGTTGAAATCAGATTTTTCTTTAGATCTGGAACATGCCTTACCTCCTTTAGTAGCCATTGGTTTCCATTCTGTTGTTTTACAAGAACCTTACCCATTCCAACAATTTTACAGGGTTTATCATCACCCAAACGAACTTGTCCAAAATCTCCTTGAACATAGTCATAAAAGTATTTCTTATCAGGTGTGCCATGGAATGACGCCCCTGAATCCACCACCTAGGAATCAGTAATATTTTCAAAAGAAAGAATCAAAGCATCTCGTAACACCTCACCTGTCACATTTGCTTCATGATTGTTTTCTTTGTGCAGCTCCTTCTTTTCCTTTCCGAGATCTACAGTTTTTCTTTAGGTGTCCTTTTTTTCCACATTTCCAACACACTGTCCCTAATCTGGACTTGGATCTTCCTTTCCTTGATTTATTGCGATATCATGAGCTCTTTCCTCTTTCTATTTTTCTTCCCCTAGACTCTGCACTCAAAGCATTACCCGATGTCTCACCAGAGCTTTTCCATCGCATTTCCTCGCTAGGATAGCGCCGACAACATCATCAAACTTTAAAGTACTAGATCCAGAAACAGAGTTACTAATGCCCATTACTAAACCATTCCAACTTTCTAGAAATGAGCACAAGAATAACAGAGCTCTAACTTCATCATTTAAATGGTCTGCAATAGATCCACCTTCCAACATCTTCATATTAAATAATCGTTTCATAAGAAATACCTTGTTTGAGGCTGAGGATTTTTCATATAGTTTCTCCAACGCCTTAATCAAACCCTCCGTCGTTGTTTCCTTCAAAATGTTGAAGGCGAATTATGCTGCGAGGCACAACCGTACTATTTCGAGTCCATTTCTATCGAGAAGGTTCCATTCTTCATCTATCATACCCATTGGCATCTTTGTTTTTCCTCCCAATGGTAGGTACAGATATTTCTGATACAGATAATATTCCATCTGCATCTTCCACATTGAGAAGTTTTGGCAATTAAATTTCTCGACCCTAAACTTACCATCTTCCACCATTGCTCCCACTCGAACCAGGAACCCTTCTTTCCTGTGAGTTTATGAGCCAAATAGACCTTCGGCTATGATACTAGTTGTTAGAAAATTATATATGACGGAGCAATAACACACAAAATATTGCAGAAATATAAACACAGAAAACACATAAAATAAGAGAGACACAGATATACGTAGTTCACCCAATTTGGGCTACGTCCACCCCAAATAGCCAGTCCTTCCTTTCTATTATCCAACAAAATGAAGAGACACAACCTATAGTAGATCCATTGTAATATCCTCTGTTTTCTCACTGTTTCACCTCTCTACTTCTTGCTCAGAGAATACACATCTATTACACAGCCTTAAATACAATGCCCTCATACAAAGAGAGGGGTTGCCTTCTAGGGAAAAAAACCGTAAACTAAACATAAGTTCTACCATCAGATCATCCACCTAATGAACGACGCAGGTTGACTAGAAATCACTATACTTTTACAAGGCAATTTTACATTTGTTTTTAGCTTTGGGGGACTGCTAGCCCTCGAACCCCCCAGCCGGGGGGGTCGGCCCCTGCGAACCCCCGCAGGGGGGACAAGTCCCCCCCGCACCCCCCCCCATGTGGAGGGGTGTACAAATTTCTTGGGGTATACATCCGACTAAAACAAAGACCTCTGAACAATCATGCTCCACACACAACAATGTTTTACCAATTCTGTCAAAGGAACTGAAATTTTAAGCTTGGCCACCTCTGCTCCAATATTAAAGGGCAGGATTACTTTGTCTTTTTGAACTTTTGGATTTCTGGTAGCAGTGTTTTCTATGTTTTCTTCTCTTTCAGGATTTGAGACATTCTTTGCTGATTTTTCTAACACGATCTTTGGAGACTCTTCCACTGTTTCCTTGGAGGGAAGAGAAGTGGAAGGTTGTTCATTATTGGATTGATTATCAGACACATATTCTATGGTGGGGCTAGAAGGATTTTGATTTATTTTAGAAAGGATCTAAAGTGTTTTTATCACTGGAATTGTTTTACCCTTTCTAGGTTGATTAGGACCTGTTTTCTAGTTTAGTTCCGGGGCATCAATACTTTTTCTACTTCTTTAATTATACTGCTTATGTACCTCAAAAATAGCAGAGTCATATCCCTGTCTGAAATCAAATGATTCCCCTGTTTGGGTCTAGAATTGTCGGAGTACATGGGATTCTTGGTCGTCCTGAGTTAGGAAGACACCTTCCTCATCATCTAGACCCATTAAATTGATATGAGTGTCTTGTTTAGGGTCTTCTAAGTGGGAGGCCTCTGCATAGTTTTCTTGGAAAGGTGGTCTGATATTCTGGTCATGAATATTCTTTCCAACATTTTGGTTTAGATTTTTCCTAAAGTTAGGATTTCTCCCTAAATTAGCCTGTTGGCCATCCCAAGGATATTTTCTTTCAATTATTTCAACTCTATCCAACAATCTATCCATTCCTTTAACTATAGCATCCATCTTTTGTTCAAACAGTGTATTCTCTTTTTTTGCATGTATTCTTCTCTCGTTCCTAGCTTTGGCTCTTTTGGAAAGTAGGTTAGCATCAACACTTACTGCTACACTCTGCTTTTCTTCCAGAGTGGGGGGCTTCCTTTCTCTTAACTGGAAATCCATATCTGAATCAAATCAATCGGGAAATTTGATCAGGGCTAAACTAAGTGGGGGTCTAAGGTCAAGTGGAATGGCACTATAAACACTATTGAACCTAGTGCAATAATCCTGAACGGTTTCATGAGGTCCCTTTTTAAGGTTCTCATATTCAGATAAAATCTGCAAGGGGTCCTTCCTTTTCTCCCACCTATTCAAGAATTGTTGGTAGAGAATTCTTAAGCTATCTATACTTTGGGGTGCTAAAGATCTAAGCCAAGTTCTAACTTCCCTAGTTAGACTCTGAACAAAAATTCTCATTTGAACGTCAATTGTGTCAATTTCATATATCTCAAAATATTCTGTCATTTTCTTAGTGTGCTACTGAGTTGTGTAGGTTCCAGTGCCATCAAAAGTAGTAATTTTATTCTGGTAGTCTTCAGGCATGGCACCTAGAGGAGCAGGCATCACAAGGAGAGCATATCTATTGGCCATGATTCTAGGTTGGGTAGTAGTATGAACGGGAGTTGGGGTAACAGGAGATGTTTGGGTTGTGGAGGAAGAACTGGAGGTGGTAATAGTCTGTTGGGTGATGATTTGAGGGAGAGGAAGTGAAGGGATGAAGGGACGGGTGGAATGGATTTCAGAAGAGTGAGGAAATAGAGATGAACTAGCAGAAAGAGAAGTAGTTTCAGAAAGTTCAAGTGTTCTATCAGTGGTAAGAGATGACTGAATGGAATTTTTCAGATATCAATCAATTGACAAATTGGCTCGTTGGGTTTCAAGTTCTCTAAGGAATTCTGGATCTTGGACTAGGTCTAATAGTTCACTGTCAGATGTGGTTCAAAAAAAGAGAGTTCAAAATGTTCATCAAAAGGAAGATCTTCTAGGAAAAGCCACTCGACAGGACATGAATGTGATCTGAACAGAGGTCTGGGGCTTAATGAACTTTCTTGTCTTCGAATGATTCTCGGAATCAGGTTGGGATTTTCAAACACAGGGGGAGGATTTGGGTCAGGGTTAGCCCTGGTGTAATGAGTTCTTCCTTAAGCCATATTTCAAGCTTTTCAATGCTATTCTTTTATGGATTTTTCAAAATAACTTCTAATAATCCTTTAAGATGCTTTAAATTTAAACTTTATGTTTCTCAAAGGTTTACTTCAACTGAGGATTTGTTCTTCCCCGGTATGGTCGCCACTATGTTATCACTCAGACTTTCCTTAGAAGTTATTAAAAGAAGGAAAGGATCCAAGGTAACTACAAACCAACTTTTAGACTCAGGTGCTAGCCCACCCAAGTCTAGAGAGGGCTCTCTCTTTATGATTTAGCTATGTTTGAAAAGATTTTAGGCTAGTATTAATGTTTAGTGAGGTTGTTTTGTTTGACAGTGGTGGAGTTCTGAAACAAATGAGCAAACTAGGTTTTTAGGCCATTGGGCTATGGAGTCAATCAAGGATAATTCACTAGATTCAGTCAAATTGCTGAGATATGAGTTCAACGGGTAGGATAGCAGAATAAAAACAAACTTTGGGGCTTGAGTGGGTGATAGTTCTGCTCAAAACTAGAGGGCAATCAAGAATCCTCAAGTTAGGATTAGAAAGAGGAAAGGAAGATAGGTCAACTAGTAGAGGGTAATTAAGAATCCTATACCAGGGACTTATTAGATAAAAACTATAGAGATAGAGGAGCAGTTAAGAATTCATTTATCAAGATAGTTTAGAACAAAACATAGAAATGGTAGACTATTGATAGCAGAGAGTAATAAAGCTAATTCTGATATACTTTGACTATTTTACCATTTAGATTTAAGATGCATGAAACATTGAAACATATAGAAAGCACATAAAATCACAAGGATAGAATACTTATTTGTAATTATACTGCACGAGAATATGATGAAATGTCCTCAACTTTCATTCCTTTTCTAGCAAAAATCCAAATTTGAGTACAAGAGCTTTCTCAGCTTGATAGCATAGATTTACAAAGATGTTATAGAATCCACCCACAATACTTTGAATGGAGAAGTATTTATACAAAAATTACATCAAAAATATCTCATAACCACATGAGACTTATTATAGCGAATACAAAATATCTTTTACAAAAAGATAGAGACAGATGGAAAATATATTGCTATTGTTCCTTTATTTATGAATGAGCTGGAGGTTGAAACTCAAATTTTCCTCTTGTTGTTGCTTTAGTAATTGTGTGTTGGATCTTTGCATACTTTCCCCTACTAAACTCTTTTCTTGTTTACCAACCTTTACCTCAGTAAATATTTTCTATTTACCTCAGAGTTACCATAGTAACTTATAGGATATCGGTCACATTGGTCCACCATTCTTCATTTGGTATCTTCATCTTGATCAATTTCCTGTATATTTCGTGAGCTTCAATGTACTTAGAAAAATTGGGTTGAATGGTAAACAAGTGTTTCACTTCATGCTCAATATAGAAAATATTTTCCAAACCATCATAGAACACTTCTCCTGTAGGTAGTGCTTTCACTGTGGAAGAGTTGGCTTGATTTCTGGTTTGTTTGTGCAGTTTCTCAATGTAGTCATCATGAGTCATCAGCTTGTCATTTATGACCAGTGGGCTTGGAAGTCTTTTATCCCTTAGAATGTCATATTTTAACATATAATCATCTATGTCCTCTTCATTACTTTGACATCCTTTTTCCAGGTTAAGCATTAAGTGTTGTTTAATAAGAACTTTCTTAATTTCAAGGATAGTAGCAGTTCGATCCTTGATATCCCATTGTTCCAGCTAGTGCTTGATTTTGCTATTCAAGAAGTTGATCAATTGGGTTTCCTCTTTAGGTTTCTCTCCCAATTCTTCCTTGGTCTTCTGTGTAGCCTTTGTAGCTAGTTTAACTAACTCATTCTGTTCAAAAATGATCTGGATAGAAGACCAAATATCATTGATAGAATCAATGATTTTGATCCATAAAATCTCTCTATATCTCTCAAAGGCTTTTCTAATGTTAAGTCCTTCCCTAATGTCTTGATTCTTTCAGTCATCCTTCTATTTTTTCTCTCTTCTTCAATGTAATTAATCTGTGATAGCTCATACTTGTTTTCCAAGCTGGTAACCATTTCTTTTAGTTTCTTTATTTCAGTTGCTTGGATTTTCATTTCCTCCATGGAATTTATTAGGTCCTTCATTTGCTTTGTTGAAGTTACTGTTGCTTCTGATGTACATGTTGTTGTTGTTACTAGCAGAGCTGTTGCTAGGGGAATGTTGGATGCCAAAGATGTTGCAGTAGTTGATGGCACTGCTATAGAAATTATGGGTATTACAGTCTGAGGAATGGTGGTTGGCTCACCCTGTTTGGATTGTAAATCTTTTTCTAGTTCTTGCTCTGTTTCTTTCAACTCCTCATTCAACTTAAGGATCAAGTCCATAAATTCTTCCTCGTTTTGTTTCTCAATTACTTCTCCAGTTTGTGGATGTAGAAGGGGAGGGAGTTTGAGTTGTTTCCTGAGTGCAGCAATGTCATCATTTTTTTTCTTTATCAATCTTTCAGCTGCTTTAACATCTTTGGGATCATGTCCCAACTCAATCACCAGGTCTTCTAATTTTTTTATCCTGGTGTCCTTAGCCTGAGAAGAGGCTTTTTCCAACTGTAACTGTGTTGTAGTATTACTCAGAGAATTCTGCAACTGATGTGCAGTTATGGCTTTACTAGTTAATGTGGAATAGACCATCTCACCCATTTGCTTATGGAGCTCAATCTGATCAATTGGGTGGATTTCTCTAATAAGAACTTCAAAATTTGTTTTTAAATAATCAGCCATGGACTTTGGTTGTTGTAATGTTGGCTTCAAAAATCTTATCTGCATCTTTCCCTCTTTGATGTCAAAGGCTGACATCAACCTTCTCTGATTTGTAGGAGCCATTTTCAGATATTGGGAATAGGTTTGAGTTTTGATCTTCTCATTCCTAGCTTTAATCTCTTTGTGCTTTTCTTTCAAATCCTACATCTACTTTGAAGTTGTCCTTAGTGATGACACTTCTACACTTTGCTGCCAGCTTAGGGCCTGCGTTTGAGAGGTAGATGGTGTCTCCCCTGCTAGTGTTGTCTGCACTGTGTCACTTCTTGTCTCTTCATATTCCTATTCGGACAGAGAATTCAATCTCTGCCTCTTCACATATAGCTAGTCCAATGGCACTATAGAGGGGCCAGCCTCATTCCGACTTCTTTTTTTAATTCGCTCCTCATTAAGAGGGGTTTGAAATACTGGAGGGTTGCCCATGTTTGTATCAGTCTGGGTCAACTCCTCAGAAATTCTCTGTGACCTTGAATCCTTTTCCTATCCTGAAGTCTCTGGTTGTCTTGATGTTTGTGCGCTATGCTCCTATGTTGGTACTTTTGAAGATTTTCCAGGTACTTATACAAAGGGATCCAGATCAAGTCCTCTTTCAAATCTTTCAAAACATTTTCTACTTCAACTTGTGTACTATCTTGCTCTATAAGTGTTCCCTCCACCCATTCATTTTGATTTGCATACTGTTTTATCTCTGGAATTCTATGATGGGTGTAGGGGGATAGTTTATACTTCTGCCTTCTGTCACAGATGCAGCTATGAGGATCATAAGGCTAGATGAAACTCTTTCTCAATCTCAATTTCTCAAGGATTTCCTCTACCTCTTACCCTGCTTTTCTGTTGTTGCAGATAAATGGGCCTAGGTGATCCTATCCTTAGCTGAGCTTTCTTCTTAGTCTTCATAAAGTGGATTTCATCAGAGTTGATCATTTTCCTGTAATACTCTAGGGAAAATAATCACATGGGGAGGTATTTGGGCAGTTTAAAGGGAGGCATCTCACACCCATAAATTCTAATCTCGATATGGTTTTGGTACAAGTACCATTCCCAAACCTTGTATTGCTTGGATAACTGAAGAATTCTCTTAATATCATCATTGATTTTGGGAGGGGGACTTCCTCTCAACATGGTAGTTACTAGATGCACAAATTGATCAATAAAATTTGTATAAGGATGGGGAGAAGAAGGTGCATAATGAAAAATGGAAGTCCAAAAGATGATTGACCTAGGGTTCCCTTTGGTGTCAAGCTTTTGTACAGAGAAAGGGAATTTATCAGTTTGGTAGTAGAGGAAAAGATGATACAAGATTGAAGAATATTTAAATACTCTCTCGTTCTCTAATCTCATGAATTGGTCATGCATCTTATCAGAAACAAATGCAGCATAGTCAAATTTGGCTGCAAGAGGTTGGCCAGGGGTGAAAATAGACATGTATGAAAAGGTCATTTCATCTACATACTCATTAGCGGTAAAACCCAAAATGCAAGCAAACATGGTGACAATATCCCTACCCAGACCAGTAAAGGTGCATGACATGTAAGGAGGGGAGTCTTTTGATCTGTATTTTTCTTCAATAAAAATTTGACTGACTTGGTTAATTTTGGAATTGGACAGCCTTGGAGATTTTTCAAGTAAATCGGCAATGGAAAGGGGAGTGAGGTCCTAGCCAGGTTGTAATTGCAGCATTTCATTTATAGACTCAGCTATAATGGTGAAAAGGACTTTCTGGTCAAGGGACATTATAGCTCTCATATTGGGGTCGTAGTTTGCATGGCATTGGTGGACAATATCTGGGAAAATATGGACAGTGGGGAATTGATATTTAGGTAGGTTTGACTCACAACGACATATTTTATCAGTGTTGTTTAGATAATTGTCCTGATACTTGCAGTGTAGCTTCAAGTGGGTTTCATCAAAAGTAATGTCCTTGATTTGAAAATCTCTATCGGCCAAGGGAAGGTGGTCCAAATCCCTATGGGGAGTAGTGATTAGCATGACATTTAAGGCGACATGAGCTTCCATTCTTAGTTCTTGTGTATTCAAGGAAGAAATTTGGGGTTTTCAAGGATTTCAGATAAAACAGGTGCTTGGGGAAGCCTTGGGGCTAAGAAACAGCTTAATTGTACTAGATTATTTGAGTTTAGAGTAATTTGGTGGAGGTTTCAATATGCAAACAGGTTTTCTGAGAAGGAAATGTGGTAAATAGTTGGTTATGGTTGACTAAAGGGACAAATTCCTGTGGTGAATGCTTTGTTGGGTGCACACAGTAGTCTGTAGTGGTCTAGAGTTCAGCGACTAATGGTGGTTGGCGGTTGGGAGTAAGTTGCTGGTCTGGACGTACTCAGTGTGTGCATGGAAGGAAAAAGTTTCTTTTCTCAGTAAAAAGGGAAAACAATGAGTATTTTTGTTTTATGCACAAAGTCAATGAGTTTTGGCAGGTGAATGGGAAAATGCCAGTTGGTATTAACTAACCTATGGGACACTTTGTTGTTTAATGGATGTGGTAAGCCGGATCTATCACACTGCTTTTCGGAGGTTGGTGGTTTTGTCAGAGGGTCGCGCGATGCCACAAATTGGATAACACGTAGCATCGACAAAAAGTCAAAACAACTTGTGTTGGGTGGTTAACATTCAACCAAAAGGCCCACGCGATATGAGCAAGAGTATTTGGATGAGGGAAGGCAGATCGTGTGGTAGTCGATAGTGGCAAGTGTTAGGGAGTTAATGGAGGGGGTCCGATGGCATAATCAACATAATTAAAATGACTTTAATTATATCGGGAATGATATGATTAGCAGAGAGGCTATTAATTAATCCAGGTGACTAATTAATCCCTTTTTAACACATCGGGGGTTTTGGATCTTAATTAATCGCAGTTTGATTAATTAATCCAACTTAATTAACTTTATTATGGTTCATTTGTCAAACCATCGGAGCGGGATATTTATTTGTTTTGGGATTTTTATTAATAATACAGGAAAGGGTAATTTGTTTCGGGAGTTAAATAAATAATCAGAACTAAGAGTTAATATGCCCATGGAAAAGAAAATGTGCTAAGTAAATGTTTTCGAAAATACATTCATCATCCAACATTATGACTTAGGCTAAAATGTGTTTGGGGGGGGTTTTATAAAGAACTATTTATTTTTCCTAAGTAAAAAAGTGATTTTACTTTGGGAAAAGGATTTGAAGGGAATCAATGAATTATGAAGGGGGCAAATTTTGATGAAGGGGCTTTAGCACTTAGGCCTTACAAGTTATTGGTCTGAGGGTTCGGTCTCTCCAGAAGTTAGAGAAATGCTCTGAGCCCCTTTAACTTTCAGGTTGTTGGTGCCTTTAGTACTTATGGGAAATTAGTAAAATTTAGGGAAAAATGAGTGAGGAAGTTAATTAGTTTTACTTTTGTCTATGATGTAAATTTCTTCATTGTCATCCATATCTTTAAGTGCTTTTGATGATGAAAGTATATTACTTGATATCTGGATAATCATTCATAATACATAATTCTGCAACCATTCATCTACTTACCCTACCTACTTATCCTACCATTTTTTCTTCTTTCATTAGGGTGCACTTAAACTGGCAAACTCTTATCAAAACCTTTTCTTTTCTTTTACAATGGAAATCTGTTTAAGTCTATCCTTATTACATCCAATGGCTCAGATTAAACTGTTGAGCTCCTTTTATTCACTCTACCTATCTACTTATATGCCAAGATTAAAGAGTTTGGTCAAATTTTATTTTCTATCTCTAAGCATGAAATTCAAAACATGGAATAACCAAGATTAAACTATTTGGTTGTCATGGATTGTGGCATAAGTAACATGTTGCACAAAATCATTTATATAAAAAGTGAAATAGTAGTGGTATTTTGACTTGCACACTTTCATGGTCTTTTTATTTTTCTTAGGGTTCATTTTTTATTCTTTTCTGACCTTTTCATTATTTTTGTCCTTTTATTCTTCTTTTAGAACACACCCTCTTTACATTTTTTAATTTTTGATTTTGAATATGGAAAACATTTGCAACAAGCAAAGGTATGTACATATTTCAGAGCTAAACCAATTCAATCATGATATATGACACCTATTGGTATAGGAACATAACAAAAGGAATGAAATGAAATACATATTTAAACATAACATATAGATACAACACAAGAAAATAAATTCAATTAATTAGTAACAAGTACTGGAAATTGTTTACATGTAGAATATAACAAATTAGCTTGAGCGATGGTAGCTTATCTCTTAGAAGAGATGTAATGGCTACATGTCTTTTGGACTATATTAAAATGAGGCTCAGAGGCCTTTTAGATATGTTGGCATTGTGTTGGAGTATCATGGCAGCTGGACACATAGAACACATGATGGAGAGAGGTGTTCTCTTGGAGCACTTGGCAGATTACAGATTGATGAGATGTTGGCACATGGTTGAGGTGTGTTAGCACTTGTTGATGTATCATGGGCAGTTTTGCACATGATGGAGTTGGTGACATGATGGAGTTGACACATTGTTGGAGTGGACATGTAGCTTGACTTGGAAGGACCAGCCTTCCATGATGGAGAGCAGCATGGGGAGATTGTGACAGGTGGTCGATGGTCATGGACATCTGATATATGACATACTTTGGTATGGACTATCTTGGTGGCAGTTGGTTGCTGAGACGAGACATGGTGGAGATGGAGTCCTACATATGTTGTAGGGATGTTTGCCATATGTGGAGGAGTTGACATCATGGATATTGATGCTTGGGGATGTTGTCGAGGACGACAACAACTTCAGGTGGAGGAGGATGTAACGCCTTGTAGTTTGTGCAACGGGCGGGCGCCAGGCGACCGGGCGCGCAAGCACGATGGACGTGCGACAGTGCGACGGGCGGGTGCGACCAACCGAAGTGCGACAGAAGTGTGACAATAGATCCAATGATAGAGGAGCGACTTACGACACTTAGCAAATGAATGTGGAGCGATGGAGACTTATACCAGATGGAGCATGGGCATTCATGTGGGCTGGCCGACGGCTTCCTGGGCGTTTGTTGAAGTCTGCAAGCCACCGTTAAGGGGGTCGTCTGGGCAAGCGACCACCCTCCAACGAAGCATATATATATGGAGCGTTTGGATGGCTTTTGGACATCATTAGATCACTACACATTCGAGCATCACTTGGGAACTTCACATAGCAAGAAGAGTGCGCAGTTTTAGCTGGGGAATGCACATAGCTCATGCGCTTCACTTGGAAAGTGCGCAGAGCTGTTTCTTGGTTAATGGTTGGCAAGGTGTGCCGTGAGTTGGGTGGCGAGTGTGCAGATTTGTTCAGGACTTGAGGTGGAGTTCTAGGTGTCTCGGGTGAGCACCCTCCTACCATGCAAGAGTGGCACGAATGTTGTAAAGGCTGTTTGCCTATGTTCTAAAAGAAACTAAGTATTGGCTTGGAGTTTTCCAAGCATTACTTGTGATGATTGTATTATTGAAGAAATGATATAATATATTGTTGGGCAGACTTGTTCAGGAGTTGCCCCTCCCCTTTATATCGTGAAATTGTTGTCTTCTTTTATAATTGTTGTGGATAATGAATAAGTATGGGTTTTCATTGATATAAAGGTTAATTGATATTATACTTGGTTGCAAAACACAAACTAAGTACACAGTTGTGAATTAGGCGTAGTCCATGTGCACAAGTATTGTTAAAAAGAAAGTGTTCGGTGGTGCCGCACCTCGCCGGCACGGTTGGAAGACTACCGTAGGTGTGGGGGCGTGACAGTTGGTCTCAGAGCTAGTGAAGCTCGTGACGAAGTGCAAGTGTGGGAACACTTGGAAGAAGTGACTGTGGAGATAGGTTCTTGCAGGGAAAGAAGTTGGTGAAACACTTCCTGACAAGTGTGACATCAAGGACTTGGGTTGCAGGTGAAGCCGGTGCATGGTCGAGACTAGGTTGCAAAGAAGGAAAAGGCTATTGGAAATGGTTGAATCCCAGGTTGGGTCTAGTCGTGATGCCAAGGATACTACCGTTGGTTTGATGAAGAAAGTGTTGGAAAGAATGGAGTACTTGGAAGATCATTTTGAAAAGAAGATTGACTTGGTCGTGAAAGAGCAAGAGGCAAATTTGAGGATGAAAGATGAACTTGATGAACTCCTAACTCAACACGAGTACACTGATCTTATGTGTACACAACTTGAAATAAGGGTCATGGAGGTTGAAGCAGCAAGGGACAAGGGTCTTGCAGAGATCGTGGACTTGAAGAAATCTCTTGATGAAGCCAAGGATGAGATACCGATGTTGAAGAAGGCCGTGAGGCATGGCTCAGGTGGAGGAGTGCCTCATGTGAAATTCAAGGAACCGGAATCATTCGATGGTACAAAAAGTGCAAAGACTCTTGGCAACTTTTTGTGGGACATGGAGCAATACTTGGAACGATTGGGTCTATCAGATGATGTGGCTAAGGTCAAGGTAGCTGCTTAGTTTCTAACAAAGGATGCTAAGATGTGGTGGCGAAGGAGGATGGACTAGATTGCCAGTGGCAGTGCTAGTGACATCACTTCGTGGGATGAGATGAAAGGAGCTTTGCAGGCCAATTTTAGTCCTCAGGATGAAACATGGGAAGCAAGGATGAAGATTAAATTCATAAAGCAGACAGCTAACCTTCAAATATATCAGGGGGAGTTTGCAAGTGCGGTCCTTGAACTACCTGACATGGCGGAAAGAGACAAGGTGTTTAACTTCATTATTGGGTTGAAACCTTGGGCTCGCAATGAGGTGAAGAGAAAAAGGATTAGAACACTTGAAGAAGCTTTTGCTGTTGTTGACAGGTTGGTGGAGCATTATGATGAGACTTATAATGATAGGAAGAAGAAGTCTGACAAGCCGAAAGATAAGAAGAAAGATGACGCTTCAAAATTGGATGATAGTTCAAAGACGAAGAAGGTCTTGAAGTGTTGGATATGTTCTAGTCCACATATGGTGAAGAATTGTCCTTCTAGACTGAAAGTGGCTGCTATAGCACAATCTAATGTGAAAGAGGAAGGTGCTTCTATGGGGATGATGCAGATACTTGGAGCTGTTGCTGCTACAGAGGTGATCTGTCGAAAGGATCCTGAGAGGAATAAGTTGGAGTATGTTCGGATGAAGGTTGGAGATGTTGATATACTCACTATGGTGGATAGTGGGGCTTCTCACAACTTCATGGGCGAAGATACTACGAGAAGGATTGGGCTGAAATATGTTCCTATCAAGGCACATATGAAGACAGTGAATTCTCCTCCGGATGAAGTTCTTGGTGTAGCTGAACAGGTGGACACAACACTTGGTGAATGGACCGGGAAGGTGGACTTCACTATAGTGCGGATTGATGACTATGAGGCTGTGCTGGGGATGGAATTCATGAAACAATATGATGCCATGATTGTTCCACATTTGAAGAAGATGTGCATTTATGATGGAAGGGAAGATGTACCCATTGGTGTGCCTACCTTTGGTGTGACTAGGCCTGATTGTAAATTGGCAGTGATCCAAATGGGGGATGAGAAGAAATTGGGTGACATGAGTAAGCGGTTGTCCATGGTTGAGGAAAATCTTACCGAGAAATCATTGGTCATCAAAACACTTTTAGATAGTATCTTGGATTTGACAAGAAGGCTAGAAGTGATTGAGGATGAGGATGATGATGAGGAGTTATAGGTGAGGCTGGATGTTCGAGAGGAGGATGGAGGTTGAGGATCCTGATAGATGGATTAAGATGATTAGTGAAGGTGAGCATTCCGGCTCTAACCCCTCTACATCTTCTTAGATGGACAAGAAGATGGGGCTCATTGTTAGCTACTCATGGCAGTGAGTCCTTAAAGAAGTTGAGCAGGTATGATGGTGCAGGGATGGCTTGGCATCAAGCATCATGACATGTTGCAGATGGGATGGAGGTTACTTCATGGACCTAAGCATGGGTTTATTCTTGATGAGTTCAGGATGTGGCAGATGTTTTGAGGAACAAAGGATGATGACATGAGGTTGTTAACTCTCATGATTTGAGCGTGATGGTTGGATTAGCTACCCAACTAGTTCAGACATGGGAAGCATGCAGTGGTCAGAGGTATGTTGGCATTGTGTTGGAGTATCATGGCAGCTGGACACATAGAACACATGATGGAGAGAGGTGTTCTCTTGGAGCACTTGGAAGATTACAGATTGATGAGATGTTGGCACATGGTTGAGGTGTGTTAGCACTTGTTGATGTATCATGGGCAGTTTTGCACATGATGGAGTTGACACATTGTTGGAGTGGACATGTAGCTTGAGTTAGAAGGACCAGCCTTCCATGATGGAGAGCAGCATGGGGAGATTGTGACAGGTGGTCGATGGTCATGGAAATCTGATATATGACATACTTTGGTATGGAATATCTTGGTGGCAGTTGGTTGCTGAGACGAGACATGGTGGAGATGGAGTCCTACATATGTTGCAGGGATGTTTTCCATATGTGGAGGAGTTGACATCATGGATATTAATGCTTGGGGATGTTGTCGAGGATGACAACGACTTCAGGTGGAGGAGGATGTAACGCCTTCTAGTTTGTGCGACGGGCGGGCGCCGGGCGACTGGGCGCACACGCACGATGGGCGTGAGACGGTGCAACGGGCGGGTGCAACCAACCGAAGTGCGACGGGAGTGCGACAGAAGTGCGACGATATATGCGACGATAGAGGAGCGACTTACGACACTTAGCAAATGAACGTGGAGTGATGGAGACTTATACCCGATGGAGCATGGGCGTTCATGTGGGTTGGCCGACGGCTTCATGGGCATTTGTTGAAGTGTGCAAGCCACCGTTAAGGGGGTCGCCTGGGCAAGCGACCACCCTCCAACGAAGCATATACATATGGAGCATTTGGATGGCTTTTGGACATCATTCGATCACTACACATTCAAGCATCACTTGGGAACTTCGTATAGCAAGAAGAGTGCGCAGTTTTAGCTGGGCAATGCGCATAGCTCATGCGCTTCACTTGGAAAGTGCGCAGAGCTGTTTCTTGGTTAATGGTTGGCAAGGTGTGCTGTGAGTTGGGTGGCGAGTGTGCAGATTTCTGCAGGACTTGAGGTGGAGTTCTAGGTGTCTTGGGTGAGCACCCTCCTACCGTGAAAGAGTGGCACGAATGTTGTAAAGGATGTTTGCCTATGTTGTAAAAGAAACTAAGTATTGGCTTGGCGTTTGCCAAGCATTACTTGTGATGATTGTATTATTGAAGAATTGATATAATATATTGTTGGGAAGACTTGTTCGGGAGTTGCCCCTCCCCTTTCTATCGTGCAATTGTTGTCTTCTTTTATAATTGCTGTGGATAATGAATAAGTATGGGTGTTCATTGATATAAAGGTTAATTGATATTATACTTGGTTGCAAAACACAAACTAAGTACACGGTTGTGAATTAGGTGTAGTCCATGTGCACAAGTATTGTTAAAAAGAAAGTGTTCGGTGGTGCCGGACGTTGCCAGCACGGTTGGAAGACTACCGTAGGCTTGGGGGCGTGACAGTTGGTATCAAAGCTAGTGAAGCTCGTGACGAAGTGCATGTGTGGGAACACTTGGAAGAAGTGACTGTGGAGACAGGTTCTTGCAAGGAAAGAAGTTGGTGAAACACTTCCTGATAAGTGTGACATCAAGGACTTGGGTTGCAGGTGAAGCCGGTGCATGGTCGAGACTAGGTTGCAAAGAAGCAAAAGGCTATTGGAAATGGTTGAATCCTAGGTTGGGTCTAGTCGTGATGCCAAGGATACTACCCTTGGTTTGATGCAGAAAGTTTTGGAAAGAATGGAGTACTTGGAAGATCATTTTGTAAAGAAGATTGACTTGGTCGTGAAAGAGCAAGAGGCAACTTTGAGGATGAAAGATGAACATGATGAACTCCGAACTCAACACGAGTACATTGATGTAATGTGTACACAACTTGAAATAAGGATCAAGGAGGTTGAAGCAGCAAGGGACCTGGGTCTTGCAGAGATCGTGGACTTGAAGAAATCTCTTGACGAAGCCAAGGATGAGATAGCGGTGTTGAAGAAGGCCGTGAGGCATGGCTCAGGTGGAGGAGTGCCTCATGTGAAAATCAAGGAACCAGAATCATTCGATGGTACAAGGAGTGCAAAGACTCTTGGAAACTTTTTGTGGGACATGGAGCAATACTTGGAACGGTTGGGTCTATCTAACGATGAGGCTAAGGTCAAGGTAGCTGCTAAGTTTCTAAAAAAGGATGCTAAGGTGTGGTGGAGAAGGAGGATGGACCAGATTTCCAGTGGCAGTGCTAGTGTGGTGGAGAAGGAGGATGGACCAGATTTCCAGTGGCAGTGCTAGTGACATCACTTCCTGGTATGAGATGAAAGGAGCTTTGCAGGCCCATTTTAGTCCTCGAGATGAAACATGGGAAGCAAGGATGAAGATTAAATTCATAAAGCAGTCAGGTAACCTTCAGACATATCAGCGGGAGTTTGCAAGTGCGGTCCTTGAACTACCTGACATGGCGGAAAGAGACAAGGTGTTTAACTTCATTATTGGGTTGAAACCTTGGGCTCGCAATGAGGTGAAGAGACAAAGGATTAGAACACTTGAAGAAGATTTTGCTGCTGTTGACAGGTTGGTGGAGCATTATGATGAGACTTCTGATGATAGGAAGAAGAAGTCTGACAAGCCAAAAGATAAGAAGAAAGATGATGCTTCAAAATCGGATGATAGTTCAAAGACGAAGAAGGCCTTGAAGTGTTGGATATGTGCTGGTCCACATACGGTGAAGAATTGTCCTTCTAGACCGAAAGTGGCCGCTATAGCACAATCTAATGCGAAAGAGGAAGGTGCTTCTGTGGGGATGATGCAGATACTTGGAGCTGCTGCTGCTACAGAGGTGATCTCTTGGAAGGATCCTGAGAGGAATAAGTTGGAGTATGTTTGGATGAAGGTTGGAGATGCTGATATACTCACTATGGTGGATAATGGGGCTTCTCACAACTTCATGGGTGAAGATACTACGAGAAGGATTGGGCTGAAATATGTTCCTATCAAGGCACATATGAAGATAGTGAATTCTCCTCCGGATGAAGTTCTTGGTGTAGCTGAACAGGTGGACACAACACTTGGTGAATGGACCGGGAAGGTGGACTTCACTATAGTGTGGATTGATGACTATGAGGCTGTGCTGGGGATGGAATTCATGAAACAATATGATGCCATGATTGTTCCACATTTGAAGAAGCTGTACATTTATGATGGAAGGGAAGACGTACCCATTGGTGAGCCTACCTTTGGTGTGACTAGGCCTGATTGTAAATTGGCAGTGATCCAAATGGGGGATGAGAAGAAATTGGGTGACATGAGTAAGCGGTTGTCCATGGTTGACGCAAAGCTTACCGAGCAGTCATTGGTCATCAAAACACTTTCAGATAGTATCTTGGATTTGACAAGAAGGCTAGAAGTGATTGAGGATGAGGATGATGATGAGGAGTTATATGTGAGGTCGGATGTTCGAGAGGAGGACCAGGTCACTTATCTACAAAGGATGGAGGTTGAGGATCCTGATAGATGGATTGAGATTATTAGTGAGGGTGAGCCTTCCGGCTCTAACCCCTCTACATCTTCTTAGATGGACAAGAAGATGGGGCTCATTGTTAGCTGCTCATGGCAGTGAGTCCTTAAAGCAGTTGAGTAGGTATGATGGTGCAGGGATGGCTTAGTATCAAGCATCATGACATGTTGCAGATGGGATGGAGGTTACTTCATGGACCTGAGCATGGGTTTATTCTTGATGAGTTCAGGATGTGGCAGATGTTTTGAGGAACAACTGATGATGACATGAGGTTGTTCACTCTCATGATTTGAACGTGATGGTTCGATTAGCTACCCAACTAGTTCAGACATGGGAAGCATGTAGTGATCAGAGGTATGTTGGCATTGTGTTGGAGTATCATGGCAGATGGACACATAGAACACATGATGGAGAGAGGTGTTCTCTTGGAGCACTTGGAAGATTACAGATTGATGAGATGTTGGCACATGGTTGAGGTGTGTTAGCACTTGTTGGTGTATCATGGGCAGTTTTGCACATGATGGAGTTGGTGACATGATGGAGTTGAAACATTGTTGGAGTGGACATGTAGCTTGAGTTGGAAGGACCAGCCTTCCATGATGGAGAGCAGCATGGGGAGATTGTGGCAGGTGGTCGATGGTCATGGAAATCTGATATATGACATACTTTGGTATGGACTTTCTTGGTGGCAGTTGGTTGCTGAGATGAGACATGGTGGAGATGGAGTCCTACATATGTTGCAGGGATGTTTGCCATATGTGGAGGAGTTGACATCATGGATATTGATGCTTGGGGATGTTGTCGAGGACGACAATGACTTCAGGTGGAGGAGGATGTAACGCCTTCTAGTTTGTGCGATGAGCGGGCGCCGGGCGGCCGGGTGCGCACGCACGATGGGCGTGTGACGGTGCGACGGGCGGGTGCGACCAACCGAAGTGCGACGGGAGTGCGATAGAAGTGCGACGATACATGCGATGATAGAGGAGCGACTTACGACACTTAGCAAATGAACGTGGAGCGATGGAGACTTATACCCGATGGAGCATGGGTGTTCATGTGGGCTGGCCGACGACTTCCTGGGCGTTTGTTGAAGTGTGCAAGCCACCGTTAAGGGGGTCGGCTGGGCAAGCGACCACCCTCCAACGAAGCATATATATATGGAGCGTTTGGATGGCTTTTGGACATCATTCAATCACTACACATTCAAGCATCATTTGGGAACTTCGCATAGCAAGAAGAGTGCACAGTTTTAGCTAGGGAATGCGCATAGCTCATGCGCTTCACTTGGAAAGTGCGCAGAGCTGTTTCTTGGTTAATGGTTGGCAAGGTGTGTCGTGAGTTGGGTGGCGAGTGTGCAGATTTGTGCAGGACTTGAGGTGGAGTTCTAGGTGTATCGGGTGAGCACCCTCCTACCGTGCAAGAGTGGCACGAATGTTGTAAAGGTTGTTTTCCTATGTTGTAAAAGAAACTAAGTATTGGCTTGTAGTTTGCCAAGCATTACTTGTGATGATTGTATTATTGAAGAACTAATATAATATATTGTTGGGCAGACTTGCTCGGGAGTTGCCCCTCCCCTTTATATCGTGCAATTGTTGTCTTCTTTTATAATTGTTGTGGATAATGAATAAGTATGGGTGTTCATTGATATAAAGGTTAATTGATATTATACTTGGTTGCGAAACACAAACTAAGTACACGGTTGTGAATTAGGCGTAGTCCATGTGCACAAGTATTGTTAAAAAGAAAGTGTTCGGTGGTGCCGCACCTCGCCAGCACGATTGGAAGACTATCGTAGGCTTGGGGGCGTGACATCCAAGGTCACGGACGAGGGTATAACTGAACTTAAAGGATAATTTTAATAGTTAAATGTCGATTTGACAGCTGAGTCAGTTTCATTCCTATCGCTTTTTGATATTTCAATTTTTTTATTCTGCATCTAAGATGAAGTTAGATATTAGATTGGTGGTTTAGCCCTTAAAGGATTCAGTGTAAAATTAATATTTATTTATTTGTTTTTGTAATAATAAATATTTAAGTTAAGGTGAAGTATATTAGATGTGTAGATTTGCTGTTTAGTAGTCGAAAGATTTATGGTGTAAAATTAATATTTATTTATTTATTTTTATAATAATAAATATTTAAGTTAAGATAAAAGGTGAAATTAAGCATTAAATTGTTGTTTAGCTGTTAAAGAGTTTATGGTATAAAATTAATATTTATTTCGTTATTTTTATAATAATGAATATTTAAGTTAAGTTAAGGTGAAGTGAGATACTAGATTTGTTGTTTAGTTGTGAAATAATAAATATTTAAGTTAAGTTCAAAAGTGAAGTCAAATACTATATTTGTTGTTTAGCAACTAAAGGATTTATTTTTGTTTAGCTATTTTATTGTTCGTGTTTAATTAAGTAAACATATTTTATCTTTTTTCTTGAATATGTGATGTTCTAGGAGGGAAACACATACTCCTAATTATTAGGTTGAAAAATTCCCAAGCTACCCCATATGTTGAATGGAAAAAGATCTTCAAGCCAATAAATTTTGAATACTCTCTTTGAACATGTAACTTCTAAGGAGGAAACACATACTCTTAATTATTACGTTGAACTAGGCCAAGGCTAGCTCCAATGTTGAATGGAAATGGATCTCCACACCACTAAAAGTTGAATGAAAAAAAATTTGCACACCAATAAAATGGGGAATACTCTATCTCTCTCTTTGAACATGTGACTTCTTAGGAAGAAACATGCTCTCACTTATTAGGTTGAGTCAAGCCAAGGCCATCCCCAATGTTGAATGGAAATGGATTTGCACATCAATAAATGTTAAATGGAAAAAGATCTTCACACAAACAATAAATGTTGGAATGAAAAAAGATCTGCACACTAATAAAATGGTGAATACTCTTCCCTCTTTTTGAACTTGTGATGAAACACATATTCTTAATTATTAGGTTGAACCATGCTCAGGCCACCCAATTGTTTAAAGAGTTTTCTTTAGTGAGACTTTTTGGAAGCTTTTCTGGTGGGTTTTTCCAGTCTAATTTCTCTAAAATCCAACAGGAATTTATTGAAATCACAAGGTTGATGGGTAAACCCTGCACAATCGAAGTGCCCTAGGGGTTTTCAGGGTGCTTAATCTATATATAGAGTAAAAAAAATGTAAATAACACAAATCAAGATTTAACCTCAAAATTTTATGCTTGATTCCTACACTGGAAAGTCCAAAAAGTCGCACTAAAGACAATTCCATTGTTGAACAGAAACATTTCTGCACACCAATAAATATTGAATAAAAAAAGATTTGCACAATTATAAATGTTGGAATGAAAAAAATCTGCATACTAATAAAATGGTTAGTACTCTATCTCTCTCTTGAACCTCTAACTTCTTTAGAGCAAATACATTCTTATTTATGGCTTCCTTTACCAAGGCAAAGGCAACAACCAAAAGTGGCCAAAATCCTATCATTTTATTTTTTTAAGAAATCTTGCAGTAGCGGTGTTTAAATCATGTTTTTGATAGTGGAAATGAATTCAACACCATCAAAAACCTTGAGGCACCTAAAATCTTAAAATTTGATAGCTGTAACCTGGATTTACAAAAATCCCTGTAAAATTTTATCAAAATATTGTAAGAATTTCCATAATTTTCCTATTATTAAACAAAACGACACCAACCCAATAAGAATCCACACCAATAATAAAATGATGAAAAAAAATCTACACCCATACCATACTAATCACCAAAATTATAAAAAAGTCAATAAATACTGCTCGTTAAAATAATTTTACCTAAATATTTGTTAGCGAAGAAATGATTAGCCTAAGGTGAACCGTATAATGATGATGCTTGATTTTTCCAACGTGGTTGGAAGAATAAAATGCACTGGGTGTTTGATTGTCCGTATGGTTTCGTGAAGGAGCGTAATGACCGATTGAGTAAAAGCATGAATTATGAATTGTCAAGTGTACTCGTCTGCTTATAAAGTCAAGTCGATGGCAGTACGCGGTGTTTTCTGATGATAGCCTCAACACATGTTTTGTTGGAATCTACTCTTTTTTTAAACCCACATGATAAAGACAAATTTAGGGATCTCTACACACGACAAATATCGGAATCTATGAACTAGGCGGGCGCCATTTTTGAGTCTGAAGATGACTGGATGTAGACCCCAATATTATTTATAGGAAATCCTCATGAGATGACTTTTCATCTTATTGAGTTCAATCTCTGCAACTCGGTGAAGATGGCCTTGCCTTCCTCTTCATTGTCATCCCAGATTCATACTGGAGCTACCACACAATGCATTCCACATTTCCACGGCTCGCTTAATGCAGGAACCAGTGCTGGCAAACGAAGAAGCTTGTACCTACGATGGGGTAAAGGTGAGTATATAATTTCTATTGCTTTTTTCTGAGAAATAGCTCTGTTTATCATTTGATCATTCTACATTTAACTGAAGAATGATAATTTCCTTTTCCTGTTTTGGATGGGAGTAAAGGTCTGTAGATAATTTCCAGAAATAGTTCCTTTGATGTTTCCGCACTTAGGCGAAGAATAATAACCTTTTATCATGTCTTCTCCAGCAGATAACCAGGCAAAAAAATTGGGTAAACATCACACTTCAAACCAACTAGACTATCCATTATCCTCTAGAACTATTATGGCTATTTTTTTCTCACATATCCATTATCCACTTCAACTATTATGGTTATTTTTTTCTCACATTAATTTCAGCTCAACTGATTAATGTATCTTGATATGCAGGTCCAAGCAAGATCGTTGCTTGTGCTGGACAAGGTACAGCCTCTCTTCCTTACCAGTTTACTGAAAAAACTGCCATAGCGCATTTGGTAGAAAGTAATTTAAATGTTTCAAAAGACTCTGATTCGATTTATGTCGAGAAATTACTTCATTTTGTTATCCACGTTTTGAATTAATAAGTGTGATTCATCTTTAGAAAAAGAGGTATATTTTGAATTAATAAGTATGATTCATCTTTAGAAAAAGAGGTATTTTGTTAGGAATGTTTCACACCAATAAATGTGATTCATCTTTAAGAAACGAAATAAGTTAAGTTGAAAAGTTCCCCAACAAAATATTTATGTGATGGATCAGCAAATAATTTTTCAATTTAAATGTTTACTGTCTTATTTTCCCTGATTGTTTTAATTGGATACCTTCAGATCCGTTTTCAGTTCCTACACTGGTGAAACGAGAATTTCCTCCAGGTTTCTGGAAGGATCATGTTATCGAATCTCTAATGCCATCTTACAAGGTTAGTAATCTCAGTTCCTGTCCATTAAATGCCCATCACTGTATCAGCTCTTCCTCCATTGTTATTATTGACGACGTGAAATAATTATAGGTTGCACCATCAGACGAGAAGCGTATCGAGACATTAATAACCGAGATTAAGAATATGTTTCGATCTATGGGCTATGGGGAAACTAATCCCTCTGCATATGACACTGCTTGGGTAGCAAGGATTCCAGCAGTTGATGGCTCTGAGAAGCCTCAGTTTCCCGAGACACTAGAATGGATTCTTCAAAATCAGTTGAAAGATGGCTCTTGGGGTGAAGAATTCTATTTCTTGGCATATGACAGGATACTAGCTACTCTTGCTTGTATTATTACTCTTACTATATGGCAGACTGGGGACACACAAGTACAAAAAGGTTTGTGCATCGATCAAGGCCCTTGTGTAATTTTTTTATTATGTGTGGATTGGAGTAGAAATATGTTAATATCAGGTTTGACCTGGGGATGTCTTCACACAGTGACAAAATTATGGTATATTCTCTCGGTGTGAAGAGTTTTTAACTTGTACCTATTTCAGGGATTGAATTTTAATTTTTTTTATTATGTGTGGATTGGAGTAGAAATATGTTAATATCAGGTTTGACCTTGCGATGTCTTCACACAGTGACAAAATTATGGTATATTCTCTCGTGTGAAGAGTTTTTAACTTGTACATATTTCAGGGATTGAATTTTTCAAGACACAAGCTGGAAAAATAGAAGAGGAGGCTGATAGCCACAGGCCAAGTGGATTTGAAATAGTATTTCCTGCAATGCTAAAAGAAGCTAAAGCCTTAGGTCTGGCTCTGCCTTATGAATTGCCTTTCATCCAGCAAATCATTGAAAAGCGGGAGGCTAAGCTTCAAAGGTTAGAATCTGATCACCATTCTCCTCTGTCATTGATAAATTTTCCATCTCTCAAAGTGATAACCGATTAACTTTACCTTTTACCTTGGTGGTGTTTGGATCAGGCTTCCTCCTGATCTTCTCTATGCCTTACCAACAACGTTACTGTATTCTTTGGAAGGCCTGCAAGAAATAGTAGACTGGGAGAAAATAATGAAACTTCAATCCAAGGATGGGTCATTCCTCAGCTCGCCAGCATCTACAGCGGCTGTGTTCATGCGTACAGGGAACAAAAAATGCTTGGAATTCTTGAATTTTGTCTTGAAGAAATTCGGAAACCATGGTATCAAGATGACAATATGATTTCAGGAAAGCCCTTTTCATTTTATATAATTTGTGAAAAATGCTAAGAATGAAGAATTTGTTATTGCAGTTCCTTGTCACTATCCGCTTGATCTCTTTGAACGTCTGTGGGCCGTTGATACTGTTGAGAGGCTAGGGATCGATCACCATTTCAAAGAGGAGATCAAGGACGCATTGGATTATGTTTACAGGTATCATGTCTTTGGGCATTCTGAACGAGTCAGGTCTGGATCGGCTCATAATACCTGATAATTGTTATATGTGAAATTGTTGTGCAGCCACTGGGACGAAAGAGGAATTGGATGGGCGAGAGAGAATCCTGTCCCTGATATCGATGATACAGCCATGGGCCTTCGAATCTTGAGACTGCATGGATACAATGTATCCTCAGGTAAATTGATGGCGTAAAGAGTTATATTTTGCTGGGAATTGTGCCAATGGCCCTGTTTTTTGAATTCATTCAGTTTGTTGAACTCTGCAACCAACATTTTTGGCAGATGTTTTAAAAACTTTTAGAGATGAGAATGGAGAGTTCTTCTGCTTCTTGGGTCAAACACAGAGAGGAGTTACAGACATGTTAAATGTCAATCGTTGTTCACACGTTGCATTTCCGGGAGAAACCATCATGGAAGAAGCAAAACTCTGTACCGAAAGGTATCTGAGGAATGCTCTGGAGGATGGGGGCGCCTCTGACAAATGGGCTCTTAAAAAGAATATTCGGGGAGAGGTACATAATATTGTTGCTCTTTATGTTATCAGTTTGGCTATTCGAACCATTCCAGATTTTGGAAATAACCATATTTTAGAATTTGAGTAATAGAACAAGCACGAAAATCATATCAAATTTTATAATTAAATTGTTCAACAAAATTTTATATATATATTTTTTCCTCAGTTTAATATATTCGATCTTCATTGGTGTCTGACAAATTTTTTTCCAGGTGGAATACGCACTCAAATATCCCTGGCATAGAAGTATGCCAAGGCTGGAGGCTAGAAGCTACATTGAAAATTATGGACCAAATGATGTCTGGCTCGGAAAAACTATGTATATGTAAGATTAATAAAACCCCTATGCAATTTTCATTTTCGAGATCGTATGATTGAGTTTTTCAATATTTTTCAATTAGTATGATGGAAAAATAAATATACCCGTTTAACTCCGGTCTGTAACAAAACATATATATATGCCGAAATAGAAAAAAATATATATATATATTTTATCTCTGTTAAAACCTCCATTAATATATACTTCCCTCTGTAATTCCCTCTACCAGGATGCCAAACATTTCCAACGAAAAATACTTCGAATTAGCAAAATTGGACTTCAATCGTGTGCAATTTTTACACAGACAGGAGCTTCAGGATATTCGGAGGTGCACATACTCCACATTTGCATTTAATTTTTCATTCATATTAAGTCTGTCTTTCTTACTCACAACTAACAATATATTTTGCATTGCATTGTTCAAAGGTGGTGGAATTCATCGGGTTTCTCAGACCTCGGCTTCACTCGGGAACGTGTGGCTGAAATATATTTTTCACCAGCGTCATTTTTGTTTGAGCCAGAGTTCGCTACCTGCAGAGCCGTTTACACAAAAACTTCTATTTTCGCGGTCATATTAGATGATCTTTATGACGCTCGTGGAACTTTGGACAATCTCAAGTTGTTTTCAGAATCTGTGAAAAGGTAAACGTTTTATTTATTTCAACTTTTTCTCAAAGGGCAGGTCATTTCAACTTTTTCTCAAAGGGCAGGAACCTTATTGCCAAGCTGTATATACTTTAAAAATTGGCTTAATTATTAAAATCTGTAAAATCTATAAAGAGATAGATACTCTATTGAAATCTGTAAAACTGATTATTAAAATCTGTAAAACCTATAAAGAGATAGATACTCAATTGAAATCTGTAAAATCTATAAGAGACAGATACTCTATCATTTTCATGGGAATTTGTGAATTGGTTTAATTATTAAAATTTATAAAAATAAAGATTTTTCATTTTTCCCATTTGAAATTGTGATGTACTTTATTATTTCATTTGAAATTGTGATGTAATTTATTATTTCAAATTGTGACATACTTTATTATTCTAAATTATTATTGGCTTTGTTTTTAGATGGGATCTATCCTTGGTAGATGAAATGCCACAAGATATGAAAACATGTTTTAAGGGTTTTTACAATACTTTTAATGAAATCGCTGAAGAAGGGCGGAAGAGGCACGGGCATGACATGCTAGGCTACATGCAAAAAGTTGTATGTATTAAGTGTGTCATATTTTAGTTGTGGTTTAATATTGATTATAGTTTCATCATTCACTAATACGGTATGGTATATGGCAGTGGGAGGTCCAGTTAGGAGCGTATACCAAAGAAGCATAATGGTCTGCAGCTAGATACATGCCGTCCTATGATGAATACATAGGGAACGCGAGTGTCTCAATAGCATTGGGAACAGTGGTTCTCATCAGCGCTCTTTTCACCGGGGAGATTCTTACAGATGATATACTCTCCAAAATTGGTCGCGATTCCAGATTTCTATACCTCATGGGCTTGACAGGGCGTTTGGTGAACGACACCAAAACTTATCAGGTACTTAGTATTTTCAACATCTTACCATTCGATACTAAGTATTATGTGGTAAAGTAATCGTTGGCTTCTTGTTTTTCCATTTTGTTTATCTAAAAACAATGTTCAATTAACAATATGAAGAAGCAATAGTTAGATCAGAATAACATGTATACAATGTAAAAGATGAAAAACCAAAAACAAGAAACCAATCATTAATTAAGTGCATAATGTTTAATATTTACCATCTAACACAGGGCCATTCATATGCTTTAAATGTAGGCTGAGAGAGGTCAAGGGGAGGTGGCTTCTGCAATACAGTGTTACATGAAGGACCATCATGAGATGTCTGAAGAAGAAGCTCTCAAACACGTCTATATTGTCATGGATAATGCTCTTGATGAGTTGAATAGAGAGTTTGTGAATAACAGAGATGTGCCTGACACTTGCAGGAGACTGGTTTTTGAAACAGCGAGAATAATGCAGTTGTTTTACATGGATGGAGACGGTTTGACACTTTCACATAATATGGAAATTAAGGAGCATGTCAAAAACTGCCTCTTCCAGCCGGTTGCTTAGATTCAATTTTTAAGGTGAAGGTCCCTCATGACATTGTGTTAACGTTATAATAAGGCAGGCATATGAGTTGTTGCCTAGTATTGGTATTTGTTAGAGTTGTCTTGTTTGTTTAGTAAGAGACATTGCCATCAAACAAATGGATTCAACGTTTTATGGTATCTAATTATGTTTACATAATATATAACATATTTGGAAAATTTTATTTCCAAAGTAAATTTTTTAGCTTTTGTTTTATATTTTAATTTTTGAGCACTCTAAATTTAGATTTAGATTTTGATTGATTATTATTTCATAACTACAAAATCAAAATATAAAGGAAAATTCGACATAAATGGAGGTTGTATGTTTTATCTATCAATAAAAA